>CM069076.1:0-175000 GCA_035578085.1 Solanum pinnatisectum
ACCACTGAACTGAACCTGACCTGAACCACCAGACCACTGAACCTACGAACCACAGACCTGAACCACAGACCACGAACCACAGACCTGAACCAGACCCTGAACCAGACCACAGACCACAGACAGACCTGAACCACAGACCACTGAACCACAGACCACAGACCACAGAACCACTGAACCACAGACCACAGACCACAGAACCACAGACCACAGACCTGAACCACAGACCACAGACCACTGAACCACTGAACCACAGACCTGAACCACGAACCACAGACCACTGAACCACAGACCACAGACCACAGACCACAGACCACAGAACCACTGAACCACAGACCACAGACCACTGAACCTGAACCACGGACCACTGAACCACTGAACCACAGACCACTGAACCTGAACCACTGAACCACAGACCACAGACCCGAACCACAGACCACGAACCTGAACCACAGACCACAGACCACAGACCACTGAACCACAGACCACAGACCTGAACCACAGACCACAGACCACAGACCACAGAACCTGAACCACAGACCACAGACCACAGACCACAGACCACTGAACCACAGACCACAGACCACAGACCACAGACCCTGAACCCTGAACCACAGACCACAGACCACAGAACCACTGAACCACAGACCACAGACCACAGACCCCGAACCACAGACCACAGACCACAGACCACAGACCACAGACCACGAACCACAGACCACAGACCACAGAACCACAGACCACAGACCACAGACCACAGACCCTGAACCACAGACCGAACCCTGAACCTGAACCACAGACCACAGACCACAGACCTGAACCACAGACCACTGAACCACAGACCACAGACCCTGAACCACAGACCACAGACCACAGACCCTGAACCCTACAGACCACTGAACCACAGACCACTGAACCACAGACCACAGACCACAGACCACAGACCCTGAACCACAGACCACAGACCACAGACCACAGACCACAGACCACAGACCTGAACCACAGACCACAGACCACTGAACCACAGACCACAGACCACAGACCACAGACCACAGACCACAGAACCACAGACCACAGACCACAGACCACTGAACCACAGACAGACCCTGAACCACAGACCACAGACCTGAACCACAGACCACAGACCTGAACCACAGACCACAGACCACAGACCACAGACCTGAACCACAGACCACAGACCACAGACCACTGAACCACGAACCACAGACCACAGACCACAGACCACTGAACCACACAGACCACTGAACCACAGACCACAGACCACAGACCACAGACCAGACCACAGACCACTGAACCACAGACCACTGAACCACAGACCACAGACCACAGACCACTGAACCACAGACCACAGACCACAGACCACAGACCACAGACCACAGACCACAGACCACTGAACCACTGAACCACAGACCACAGACCACTGAACCACAGACCACAGACCACTGAACCACAGACCACAGACCACAGACCACGAACCACAGACCTGAACCTGAACCACAGACCACAGACCACTGAACCACTGAACCACAGACCACTGAACCACAGACCACAGACCACTGAACCACAGACCACAGACCACAGACCACAGACCACAGACCACAGACCACAGAACCTGAACCACAGACCACAGACCACAGACCACTGAACCACAGACCACAGACCACAGACCACAGACCACAGACCACAGACCACTGAACCACAGACCACAGACCACTGAACCACAGACCACAGACCACAGACCACTGAACCACAGACCACAGACCACGAACCACTGAACCAGACCACAGACCTGACCTGAACCACAGACCACGAACCACAGACCACAGACCACAGACCACAGACCACGAACCACAGACCACAGACCACTGAACCACAGACCACTGAACCACTGACCACACAGACCACAGACCACAGACCACTGAACCACAGACCACAGACCACAGACCACAGAACCTGAACCACAGACCACAGACCACAGACCTGAACCACAGACCACTGAACCACTGAACCACAGACCACAGACCACAGACCACAGACCACAGACCACACAGACCACAGACCACGAACCACAGACCACGAACCCAGACCACAGACCACAGACCTGAACCACAGAACCACAGAACCAGACCACAGACCACTGAACCACAGACCACAGACCACTGAACCACAGACCACAGACCACGAACCACAGACCACTGAACCACAGACCACTGAACCACAGCTGAACCACAGACCACAGACCACACAGACCACAGACCACAGACCACAGACCTGAACCACAGACCACAGACCACAGACCACAGACCACAGACCACAGACCACAGACCACAGACCTGAACCACAGACCACAGACCACAGACCACAGACCACAGACCACAGACCACAGACCACTGAACCACAGACCACAGACCACAGACCACTGAACCACAGACCACAGACCACTGAACCACTGAACCTGAACCACACAGACCACAGACCACAGACCACAGACCACGAACCTGAACCCGAACAGACCACTGAACCACAGACCACAGACCACAGACCACTGAACCACAGACCACACAGACCACAGACCACAGACCACAGACCACAGACCACTGAACCACAGACCACAGACCACTGAACCACAGACCACAGACCACAGACCACAGACCACAGACCACTGAACCACAGAACCACAGACCACAGACCACAGACCACAGACCACAGACCACTGAACCACTGAACCACAGACCACTGAACCACTGAACCACAGACCACAGACCACAGACCACTGAACCACAGACCACAGACCACAGACCACAGACCACACAGACCACAGACCACAGACCACTGAACCACAGACCTGACCACAGACCACAGACCACAGACCACAGACCTGAACCACTGAACCACAGACCACAGACCACAGACCACAGACCACGAACCACAGACCACTGAACCACGAACCACAGACCACTGAACCACAGACCACAGACCACAGACCACAGACCACAGACCACAGACCACAGACCACAGACCACAGACCACAGACCACTGAACCACAGACCACTGAACCACTGAACCACAGACCACAGACCACAGACCACAGACCACAGACCTGAACCACAGACCACAGACCTGAACCACGAACCACTGAACCACAGACCACAGACCACAGACCACAGACCACTGAACCACAGACCTGAACCAGACCACAGACCACAGACCACAGACCACAGACCACTGAACCTGAACCACAGACCACAGACCACTGAACCACAGACCACTGAACCACAGACCACAGACCACAGACCACAGACCACGAACCACAGACCACTGAACCACAGACCACAGACCTGAACCACAGACCACAGAACCTGAACCACTGAACCACAGACCACAGACCACTGAACCACAGACCACAGACCACAGACCACAGACCACAGACCACAGACCACAGACCACAGACCACTGAACCACAGACCACAGACCACGAACCACTGAACCACAGACCACAGACCACAGACCACTGAACCACAGACCACAGACCACAGACCACGAACCACAGACCACAGACCTGAACCTGAACCACAGACCACAGACCACACTGAACCACAGACCACTGAACCACAGACCACAGACCACTGAACCACAGACCACTGAACCACAGACCACAGACCACAGACCACTGAACCTGAACCACAGACCACTGAACCACAGACCACAGACCACAGACCACAGACCACAGACCACAGACCACAGACCACAGACCTGAACCACAGACCACTGAACCACAGACCACACAGACCACTGAACCACAGACCACAGACCACAGACCACTGAACCACAGACCACTGAACCACAGACCACAGACCACAGACCACAGACCACAGACCTGAACCACAGACCACAGACCACAGACCACAGACCTGAACCACTGAACCACAGACCACAGACCACAGACCACAGACCACTGAACCTGAACCTGAACCACAGACCTGAACCACAGACCTGAACCACTGAACCACAGACCACTGAACCACAGACCACAGACCACAGACCACTGAACCACAGACCACAGACCACAGACACTGAACCACAGACCACAGACCACTGAACCACAGACCACAGACCACTGAACCACAGACCACAGACCACTGAACCACAGACCACAGACCACTGAACCACAGACCACAGACCACAGACCACAGACCACTGAACCACAGACCACTGAACCACAGACCACAGACCACTGAACCACAGACCTGAACCACAGACCACAGACCACAGACCACTGAACCACAGACCACTGAACCACGAACCACAGACCACAGACCACAGACCACTGAACCACTGAACCACTGAACCACAGACCACAGACCACAGACCACTGAACCACAGACCACAGACCACGAACCACGAACCACAGACCACAGACCACTGAACCACAGACCACAGACCACAGACCACAGACCACAGACCACAGACCTGAACCACAGACCTGAACCACAGACCACAGACCACAGACCACAGACCACAGACCACAGACCACTGAACCACAGACCACAGACCACAGACCACAGACCTGAACCACAGACCACAGACCACTGAACCACAGACCACAGACCACAGACCACAGACCACAGACCTGAACCACAGACCACAGACCTGAACCTGAACCACAGACCTGAACCACAGACCACAGACCACAGACCACAGACCACGAACCACTGAACCACTGAACCACAGACCACAGACCACAGACCTGAACCACTGAACCACAGACCACAGACCACAGACCACACTGAACCACAGACCACAGACCTGAACCACAGACCACAGACCACAGACCACTGAACCACTGAACCACAGACCACAGACCACAGAACCACTGAACCACAGACCACAGACCACAGACCACAGACCTGAACCACAGACCACTGAACCACAGAACCACTGAACCAGACCACAGACCACACAGACCACAGACCACAGACCACAGACCACAGACCACTGAACCACAGACCACAGACCTGAACCACAGACCACAGACCACTGACCACAGACCACAGACCACTGAACCACAGACCACAGACCACAGACCACGAACCACTGAACCACAGACCACAGACCACTGAACCACAGAACCTGAACCACAGACCACTGAACCACAGACCACAGACCACAGACCACAGACACTGAACCACAGACCACAGACCACTGAACCACAGACCACTGAACCAGACCACAGACCACTGAACCACAGACCACTGAACCACAGACCACAGACCTGAACCACAGACCACAGACCACAGACCACAGACCACAGACCACAGACCACTGAACCACAGACCTGAACCACTGAACCACAGACCACAGACCTGAACCACAGACCACAGACCACAGACCACTGAACCACAGACCACTGAACCACAGACCACTGAACCACAGACCACAGACCACAGACCACTGAACCACAGACCACGAACCACAGACCACAGACCACAGACCCACCACCACGAACCACAGACCACAGACCACTGAACCACAGAACCTGAACCACAGACCACAGACCACAGACCACAGACCACTGAACCACAGAACCACAGACCACAGAACCACAGACCTGAACCACAGACCACTGAACCACACAGACCACAGACCACAGACCACAGACCACTGAACCACAGACCACAGACCACTGAACCACAGACCACTGAACCACAGACCACTGAACCACAGACCACAGACCACAGACCACGAACCACAGACCACTGAACCACACAGACCACAGACCACAGACCACAGACCACAGACCTGAACCACAGACCACAGAACCACCCACCACCCACAGACCACAGACCACAGACCACAGACCACAGACCACAGACCACTGAACCACAGACCACAGACCACTGAACCACAGACCACAGACCACTGAACCACAGACCACAGACCACAGACCACAGACCACAGACCCTGAACCACAGACCACAGACCACAGACCACTGAACCACAGACCACAGACCACAGACCACTGAACCACAGACCACTGAACCACAGACCACAGACCACAGACCACCTGAACCACAGACCACTGAACCACAGACCACAGACCACAGACCAGACCACACAGACCACAGACCACAGACCTGAACCACAGACCTGAACCCTGAACCACAGACCACAGACCACAGACCACAGACCACAGACACAGACCACAGAACCTGAACCACAGACCTGAACCACTGAACCACAGACCACAGACCACTGAACCACAGACCACAGACCACAGACCACTGAACCACAGACCACAGAACCACTGAACCACGAACCACAGACCTGAACCACAGACCACAGACCACAGACCACAGACCACAGACCACAGACCACAGACCACTGAACCACAGACCTGAACCACAGAACCACTGAACCACAGACCACAGACCACTGAACCACTGAACCACGAACCTGAACCACAGACCACAGACCACAGACCTGAACCACAGACCACTGAACCACAGACCTGAACCACAGACCACAGACCACAGACCCTGAACCACAGACCACAGACCACTGAACCACAGACCACTGAACCACAGAACCACAGACCACAGACCACTGAACCACAGACCACTGAACCACTGAACCACAGACCACAGACCACAGACCACGAACCACTGAACCACAGACCACAGACCTGAACCTGAACCACAGACCACAGACCACAGACCACTGAACCACAGACCACAGACCACAGACCACGAACCACAGAACCACAGACCACAGACCACAGAACCACAGACCACGAACCACAGACCTGAACCACAGACCACAGACCACAGACCACAGAACCACTGAACCACAGACCACAGACCACAGACCACAGACCACACAGACCACAGACCACAGACCACTGAACCACAGACCACTGAACCACAGACCACACAGACCACAGACCACAGACCACAGACCACAGACCACAGACCACAGACCACTGAACCACAGACCACAGACCACAGACCACAGACCTGAACCTGAACCACAGACCACAGACCACAGACCACAGACCACTGAACCACAGACCACTGACCACAGACCACAGACCACAGACCACAGACCACTGAACCACAGACCACAGACCTGAACCACACAGACCACTGAACCTGAACCACAGAACCACCACAGACCACAGACCACGAACCACTGAACCACAGACCACAGACCACAGACCACTGAACCACAGACCACAGACCACAGACCACTGAACCACAGACCACAGACCTGAACCACACAGACCACAGACCACAGACCACTGAACCACAGACCACAGAACCTGAACCACACAGACCTGAACCACAGACCACTGAACCACAGACCACAGACCACAGACCACAGACCACTGAACCACAGACCACAGACCACTGAACCACAGACCACAGACCACAGACCACTGAACCACAGACCACAGACCACTGAACCACAGACCACAGACCACGAACCACAGACCACTGAACCACAGACCACTGAACCACAGACCTGAACCACTGAACCACAGACCACAGAACCACTGAACCACAGAACCACTGAACCACAGACCACAGACCACTGAACCACACAGACCACAGACCACAGACCACAGACCTGAACCACAGACCACAGACCACAGACCACTGAACCACAGACCCTGAACCACAGACCACAGACCACAGACCACAGACCACAGACCACAGACCTGAACCACAGACCACAGACCACAGACCACAGACCACTGAACCACAGACCACAGACCACAGACCACTGAACCACAGAACCTGAACCACAGACCACAGACCACTGAACCACAGACCACAGACCACAGACCACTGAACCACAGACCACTGAACCACAGACCACAGACCACAGACCACGAACCACACAGACCACTGAACCACAGACCACTGAACCACACAGACCCTGAACCACAGACCACAGACCACAGACCCTGAACCCAGACCACACAGACCACAGACCACAGACCTGAACCACTGAACCACAGACCACAGACCACAGACCACAGACCACAGACCACAGACCACTGAACCACAGACCTGAACCACAGACCACAGACCACAGACCACACAGACCACAGACCTGAACCACTGAACCACTGAACCACTGAACCACAGACCACAGACCACAGACCACAGAACCACAGACCACAGACCACTGAACCACAGACCACAGACCACAGACCACTGAACCACAGACCACAGACCACTGAACCACAGACCTGAACCACAGACCACACCACAGACCACAGACCACAGACCACAGACCACAGACCACAGACCACCTGAACCACAGACCACAGACCTGAACCACAGACCACTGAACCACAGACCACAGACCACTGAACCACAGACCACTGAACCACAGACCACAGAACCACAGACCACAGACCACAGACCACAGACCTGAACCACTGAACCACAGACCACAGACCACAGACCACTGAACCACAGACCACAGACCACTGAACCACAGACCACAGACCACTGAACCACACAGACCACAGACCACAGACCACAGAACCACAGACCACAGACCACTGAACCACAGACCACTGAACCACAGACCACAGAACCACAGACCACAGACCTGAACCAGACCACGAACCACAGACCACTGAACCACAGACCACAGACCACAGACCTGAACCACAGACCCTGAACCACAGACCACAGACCACAGACCACTGAACCACAGAACCACAGACCACAGACCACGAACCACAGACCACAGACCACGAACCACTGAACCACAGACCACAGACCACAGACCACAGACCTGAACCTGAACCACAGACCACAGACCACAGACCACACAGACCACTGAACCACAGACCACAGACCACAGACCACAGACCTGAACCACAGACCACAGACCACAGACCACTGAACCACAGACCTGAACCACAGACCACAGACCTGAACCACTGAACCACAGACCACTGAACCACAGACCACAGACCACAGACCACAGACCACTGAACCACTGAACCACAGACCACAGAACCACAGACCACTGAACCACAGACCACAGACCACTGAACCACAGACCACAGACCACAGACCACAGACCACAGACCACAGACCTGAACCTGAACCACAGACCACTGAACCACAGACCTGAACCACAGACCACAGACCACAGACCACAGACCACAGACCACAGACCACAGACCACAGACCACTGAACCACAGACCACTGAACCACAGACCACAGACCAGACACTGAACCACAGACCACTGAACCACAGACCACAGACCTGAACCACAGACCACAGACCACAGACCACAGACCACTGAACCACAGACCACAGACCACACAGACCACAGACCACAGACCACAGACCACAGACCACAGACCACAGACCACAGACCACAGACCACTGAACCACAGAACCACAGACCTGAACCACAGACCACGAACCACAGACCACGAACCACAGACCACAGACCACAGACCACAGACCACAGAACCGAACCCAGACCACAGACCACAGACCACTGAACCACAGACCACAGAACCACTGAACCACAGACCACAGACCACTGAACCACACAGACCACAGACCACTGAACCACTGAACCACAGACCACAGACCACAGACCACTGAACCACAGACCACAGACCACACTGAACCACAGACCACGAACCACAGACCACTGAACCACAGACCACAGACCACTGAACCACTGAACCACTGAACCACTGAACCACAGACCACAGACCACAGACCACAGACCACAGACCACAGACCACAGACCACTGAACCACAGACCACTGAACCACAGACCACAGACACAGACCACAGACCACAGAACCACAGACCTGAACCACAGACCACTGAACCACAGACACAGACCACAGACCACAGACCACAGACCACAGAACCACAGACCACTGAACCACAGACCTGAACCACTGAACCACTGAACCACAGACCACAGACCACAGACCACAGACCACAGACCACTGAACCACAGACCACAGACCAGACCACAGACCACTGAACCACAGACCACAGACCTGAACCTGAACCACAGACCACAGACCACAGACCTGAACCACAGACCACAGACCACAGACCACAGACCACTGAACCACAGACCACAGACCACAGACCACTGAACCACAGACCTGAACCACAGACCACAGACCACAGACCACAGACCACTGAACCACAGAACCTGAACCACAGACCACAGACCACAGACCACACAGACCACAGACCACAGAACCACAGACCACAGACCACAGACCACAGACCACTGAACCACAGACCACAGACCACAGACCACAGACCACAGACCTGAACCACAGACCACAGACCACTGAACCTGAACCTGAACCACAGACCACAGACCACAGACCACAGACCTGAACCACAGACCACAGACCACAGACCACAGACCCTGAACCACAGACCACAGACCACTGAACCACAGACCACAGACCAGACCTGAACCACAGACCACAGACCTGAACCACAGACCTGAACCACAGACCACAGACCACAGACCAGACCACAGACCACAGACCACAGAACCGAACCACTGAACCACAGACCACAGACCACAGACCACTGAACCACGAACCACAGACCACAGACCACAGACCACAGACCTGAACCACTGAACCACAGACCACTGAACCACAGACCACAGACCACAGACCACTGAACCACTGAACCACTGAACCTGAACCACAGACCACTGAACCAGACCACAGACCACTGAACCAGACCTGAACCACAGACCACTGAACCACAGACCACAGACCACAGACCACAGACCACAGACCACTGAACCACACTGAACCACAGACCACAGACCACCTGAACCACAGAACCACTGAACCAGACCACAGACCACAGACCACTGAACCTGAACCTGAACCACAGACCTGAACCTGAACCACAGACCACGAACCACAGACCTGAACCACACAGACCACAGACCAGACCTGAACCCTGAACCAGACCACAGACCACTGAACCACAGACCTGAACCACAGACCTGAACCACAGACCACAGACCTGAACCACAGACCACAGACCACTGAACCACAGACCACGAACCACAGACCACAGACCTGAACCACAGACCCACCTGAACCACAGACCAGACCACAGACCACTGAACCACAGACCACGAACCTGAACCACGAACCGAACCACCACTGAACCACAGACCACAGACCACAGACCACAGACCTGAACCACAGACCTGAACCACAGACCACAGACCACAGACCACAGACCACAGACCTGAACCACAGACCACTGAACCACAGACCACAGAACCCTGAACCTGAACCACAGACCACAGACCACAGACCACAGACCTGAACCACAGACCACAGACCACAGACCACTGAACCACAGACCTGAACCCTGAACCTGAACCACAGACCACAGACCACTGAACCACGAACCACTGAACCACAGACCACAGACCACAGACCACAGACCACAGACCACAGACCACAGACCACAGACCTGAACCACAGACCTGAACCACAGACCACTGAACCACAGACCACAGACCACTGAACCACAGAACCACAGACCTGAACCGAACCACGAACCACAGACCACTGAACCACAGACCACAGACCACTGAACCACAGACCACAGACCACAGACCACAGACCACTGAACCACAGACCCTGAACCACAGACCACAGACCACCAACCACAGACCACAACCCACAGACCACAGACCACTGAACCTGAACCACGAACCTGAACCACAGAACCAGACCACAGACCACAGACCACAGACCACTGAACCACAGACCACGAACCACTGAACCGAACCACTGAACCACTGAACCACACAGACCACAGAACCAGACCTGAACCACTGAACCACAGACCACAGACCTGAACCACGAACCACAGACCACTGAACCACAGACCACTGAACCACAGACCACAGACCTGAACCACAGACCAGACCACAGACCACGAACCTGAACCTGAACCTGAACCACAGACCACTGAACCACAGACCACTGAACCACAGACCACAGACCTGAACCTGAACCAGACCACAGACCACAGACCACTGAACCAGACCTGAACCTGAACCACAGACCACACAGACCACGAACCAGACCACAGACCACAGACCACAGAACCACAGACCACAGACCACTGAACCACAGACCACAGACCACACGAACCCTGAACCACAGACCTGAACCTGAACCACAGACCACTGAACCAGACCACAGACCACAGACCTGAACCTGAACCACTGAACCACACAGACCTGAACCACAGACCTGAACCACAGACCACTGAACCACAGACCACAGACCACAGACACTGAACCACAGACCACAGACCACGAACCACAGACCTGAACCACAGACCACAGAACCAGACCTGAACCTGAACCACAGACCACGAACCACAGACCACAGACCACTGAACCACAGACCTGAACCTGAACCACAGACCACAGACCTGAACCACAGACCACTGAACCACAGACCACTGAACCACAGACCACAGACCTGAACCACGAACCACAGACCACAGACCACAGACCTGAACCACAGACCACTGAACCACTGAACCACAGACCACAGAACCTGAACCACAGACCACGACCACAGACCACAGACCTGAACCACAGAACCTGAACCACAGACCACGAACCACTGAACCACAGACCACAGACCACTGAACCACTGAACCACAGACCACTGAACCACAGACCACGAACCACAGACCACAGACCAGACCACAGACCACAGACCACTGAACCACGAACCACAGACCACTGAACCACAGACCACAGACCACAGACCTGAACCCAGACCACAGACCACGAACCTGAACCACAGACCACACGAACCCACTGAACCACAGACCACGAACCACAGACCACTGAACCACAGACCTGAACCACAGACCACAGACCACAGACCACAGACCACAGACCTGAACCACAGACCTGAACCACGAACCTGAACCACGAACCACAGACCACTGAACCACAGACCCACGAACCACAGACCACACCTGAACCACAGACCACTGAACCACAGACCACAGACCACAGACCACAGACCACGAACCTGAACCAGACCACTGAACCACAGACCTGAACCTGAACCACAGACCACAGACCACAGACCACAGACCAGACCACAGACCACTGAACCACAGACCACAGACCACAGACCACTGAACCACAGACCACAGACCACTGAACCACTGAACCACAGACCACGAACCACTGAACCACGAACCACAGACCACAGACCACTGAACCACACGACCACAGACCACACAGACCACTGAACCACTGAACCACAGACCACAGACCACTGAACCACAGACCACAGACCTGAACCACAGACCTGAACCACAGACCACTGAACCACAGACCACAGACCACAGACCACGAACCACTGAACCACTGAACCTGAACCACAGAACCGAACCACACTGAACCACAGAACCACAGACCACAGACCACAGAACCTGAACCCGAACCAGAACCTGAACCACAGACCACAGACCACAGACCCTGAACCACAGACCTGAACCTGAACCACAGACCACTGAACCACAGACCACAGACCACCACCGAACCACAGACCGAACCACAGACCGAACCACTGAACCACAGACCACAGACCACGAACCCACAGACCACAGACCCTGAACCAGACCACAGACCACTGAACCACAGACCACAGACCACACAGACCACTGAACCACTGAACCACTGAACCACAGACCACCGAACCTGAACCCGAACCACGAACCACAGACCACGAACCACAGACCCGAACCCCGAACACGAACCACAGACCTGAACCACGAACCACAGACCACTGAACCAGACCGAACCACAGAACCAGAACCTGAACCACGAACCAGACCACAGACCGAACCACAGAACCACAGAACCACGAACCACAGACCACGAACCACGAACCACCGAACCCAGACCACGAACCACACCGAACCACTGAACCACGAACCTGAACCACAGACAGACCACTGAACCACAGACCACAGACCACTGAACCACAGACCACTGAACCACAGACCACAGACCACCAGACCACAGACCACAGACCACAGACCACAGACCTGAACCACAGACCACAGACCAGACCTGAACCACTGAACCACAGACCACGAACCTGAACCACAGACCACACGAACCACGAACCACTGAACCACAGACCACGAACCTGAACCACAGACCACTGAACCACAGACCACAGACCACAGACCACTGAACCACAGACCAGACCACAGACCACAGACCACAGACCTGAACCACGAACCACAGACCCTGAACCACAGACCACAGACCACAGACCACAGACCTGAACCACAGACCACAGAACCACTGAACCACGAACCACTGAACCACAGACCACAGACCACAGACCACAGACCACAGACCACAGACCACAGACCTGAACCACTGAACCACAGACCACTGAACCACTGAACCACAGACCACAGACCACTGAACCTGAACCTGAACCTGAACCACGAACCACAGACCTGAACCACTGAACCAGACCACAGACCACAGAACCTGAACCACGAACCACAGACCACAGACCTGAACCACAGACCACAGACCACCTGAACCACAGACCACTGAACCACGAACCTGAACCACGAACCACAGACCTGAACCCAGACCACAGACCACGAACCCTGAACCACTGAACCACAGACCACAGACCACAGACCACAGACCCTGAACCACAGACCTGAACCACAGACCTGAACCACAGACCAGACCACAGACCACAGACACAGACCACAGACCACGAACCACTGACCACAGACCCTGAACCACGAACCACAGACCTGAACCACAGACCACTGAACCGAACCACGAACCGAACCCGAACCGAACCCGAACCGAACCGAACCGAACCGAACCCACGAACCGAACCACGAACCCCGAACCGAACCGAACCCAGACCCGAACCACAGACCACAGACCACTGAACCACAGACCGAACCCACAGACCACCGAACCCACGAACCGAACCGAACCGAACCGAACCGAACCGAACCGAACCACGAACCGAACCACAGAACCGAACCACAGACAGAACCACTGAACCCGAACCACAGACCACGAACCACTGAACCACAGACCACAGACCACAGAACCACGAACCTGAACCACAGACCACAGACCACAGACCACAGACCTGAACCACTGAACCACAGACCACGAACCACAGACCACTGAACCACAGACCTGAACCACAGACCACAGACCTGAACCACGACCACGACCACAGACCCAGACCAGACCACAGACCACTGAACCACTGAACCTGAACCACAGACCACACAGACCTGAACCACTGAACCACAGAACCCAGACCGAACCGAACCGAACCAGACCCGAACCTGAACCACGAACCTGAACCACGAACCACAGACCACTGAACCACGAACCACAGACCACAGACCTGAACCACAGACCACCAGACCACAGAACCACGAACCACGAACCACAGACCACGAACCACTGAACCACGAACCACTGAACCACAGACCGAACCACTGAACCACTGAACCTGAACCACAGACCACAGACCAGAACTGAACCACAGACCACAGACCACAGACCACAGACCACAGACCACCAGACCACAGACCACAGACCACTGAACCACTGAACCACAGACCACAGACACTGAACCACAGACCACAGACCTGAACCACTGAACCACAGACCTGAACCACAGACCACGAACCTGACCACAGAACCGAACCACTGAACCACAGACCACAACCACAGACCACAGACCACTGAACCTGAACCACTGAACCACGAACCACTGAACCACAGACCACAGACCTGAACCACAGACCACGACCACAGACCAGACCACTGAACCACTGAACCACAGACCTGAACCACAGACCACAGACCTGAACCACGAACCACGAACCACAGACCGAACCCGAACCACTGAACCACAGACCGAACCGAACCCCGAACCAGACCCTGAACCGAACCGAACCACAGACCACTGAACCAACCCGAACCACGAACCACAGACCGAACCCGAACCACAGACCGAACCCGAACCACGAACCGAACCACAGAACCGAACCGAACCGAACCCGAACCGAACCACAGAACCGAACCACCGAACCGAACCACAGAACCGAACCACCGAACCACAGACCCCGAACCGAACCCACAGACCGAACCCCGAACCGAACCGAACCACCGAACCACGAACCGAACCGGGCCGAACCGAACCACGAACCACGAACCACAGAACCGAACCCGAACCGAACCACAGACCACAGACCGAACCAGACCGAACCACAGAACCGAACCCGAACCCGAACCGAACCGAACCGAACCGAACCGAACCA
Source organism: Solanum pinnatisectum (assembly GCA_035578085.1). Taxonomy (NCBI): domain Eukaryota; kingdom Viridiplantae; phylum Streptophyta; class Magnoliopsida; order Solanales; family Solanaceae; genus Solanum; species Solanum pinnatisectum. Next base: position 16,448 of record CM069076.1, read on the forward strand.
CAGACCGAACCGAACCACAGAACCGAACCACAGAACCACTGAACCAGACCCTGAACCACAGACCACAGACCACAACCACAGACCACAGACCTGAACCACAGACCACAGACACGAACCACAGACCACGAACCACAGAACCACAGAACCTGAACCACAGACCACACCAGACCACGAACCACAGACCACAGACCACTGAACCTGAACCACAGACCACGAACCCTGAACCACTGAACCACTGAACCACAGACCTGAACCACAGACCTGAACCACAGACCACAGACCACGAACCACGACCACCGACCACTGACCGACCACGACCACAGACCACAGACCACTGAACCACAGACCACGAACCTGAACCACAGACCTGAACCCAGACCACAGACCACTGAACCACAGAACCGAACCACAGACCACGAACCTGAACCACAGACCACAGACCACAGACCACGAACCACAGACCACGAACCACAGACCACAGACCACTGAACCACACAGACCACAGAACCACACTGAACCACAGACCACAGACCACAGACCACGAACCACAGACCACGACCACAGACCACCAGACCACAGACCACAGACCACAGACCACAGACCACAGACACGAACCACGAACCACTGAACCACTGAACCACAGACCACGAACCTGAACCACAGACCACAGACCACCAGACCACAGACCACCAGACCCAGACCACGACCACGACCACAGACCACAGACCACAGACCACTGAACCACGAACCACAGACCACAGACCTGAACCGAACCACTGAACCACGAACCACGAACCTGAACCACGAACCACAGAACCACGAACCACTGAACCACAGACCACAGACCACAGACCACTGAACCACTGAACCACAGACCACTGAACCACGAACCACTGAACCACGAACCTGAACCTGAACCACGAACCACAGAACCACAGACCTGAACCACACAGACCACGAACCACGAACCACTGAACCACAGACCACGAACCACAGACCACAGACCACAGACCTGAACCACAGACCACAGACCACAGACCACACAGACCACAGACCACTGAACCACAGACCACAGACCACGAACCTGAACCTGAACCACTGAACCACAGACCACGAACCTGAACCACTGAACCACAGACCACTGAACCACAGACCACAGACCACAGACACTGAACCACAGACCACAGACCACTGAACCACAGACCACAGACCACTGAACCAGACCACGAACCACAGACCACGAACCACGAACCACAGACCACAGACCACAGACCACGACCACAGACCACTGAACCACAGACCACAGACCTGAACCACTGAACCACGAACCACAGACCACAGACCCACAGACCACTGAACCACAGACCACAGACCTGAACCACGAACCACAGAACCTGAACCACGAACCACAGACCACGAACCACAGACCACGAACAGACCCACGACCACAGACCACGAACCACAGACCACTGAACCACGACCCCGACCCGAACCGAACCGAACCGAACCACGAACCGAACCGAACCCGAACCGAACCCCCGAACCGAACCGAACCAGAACCCGAACCCAGACGAACCACAGAACCGAACCCGAACCGAACCGAACCGAACCGAACCACGAACCGAACCCGAACCGAACCACGAACCGAACCAGAACCGAACCACCGAACCGAACCGAACCCGAACCACGAACCCGAACCACAGACCGAACCAGACCAGACACGAACCACGAACCGAACCGAACCGAACCACGAACCGGAACCACGAACCTGAACCACGAACCACTGAACCAGACCACAGACCACAGACCACCCAGACCACAGACCACAGACCTGAACCACAGACCACAGACCACAGACCAGACCACAGACCACAGACCACACGACCCACGACCACTGACCACGACCCTGACCACCTGAACCACAGACCACAGACCCTGAACCCTGAACCTGAACCACAGACCGAACCACGAACCCGAACCACAGACCGAACCGAACCACGAACCGAACCGAACCACAGACCACGAACCACAGACCACAGACCACAGACCACAGACCACTGAACCACAGACCACAGACCACAGACCACAGACCACAGACCCAGACCTGAACCACGAACCACTGAACCACGAACCACAGACCACAGACCACAGACCACTGAACCACAGACCACGAACCACAGACCACAGACCACACAGACCTGAACCACAGACCTGAACCACAGACCACAGACCACAGACCACACAGACCACAGACCTGAACCACTGAACCACAGACCACAGACAGACACAGACCACAGACCACGAACCACAGACCACAGACCACTGAACCACAGACCACAGACCACAGACCACAGACCTGAACCACACAGACCACAGACCACTGAACCACAGACCACGAACCACCTGAACCACAGACCACAGACCACGAACCACAGACCACTGAACCACAGACACAGACCACAGACCACAGACCACAGACCACAGACCACAGACCACAGACCACTGAACCCACAGACCACGAACCCTGAACCACAGACCACGAACCACGAACCTGAACCACTGAACCACGACCCAGACCACGAACCCGGCCAGACCCCGAACCGAACCAGAACCGAACCGAACCACCCGAACCCCGAACCGAACCCAGACCACCGAACCCAGACCCCGAACCCCGAACCGAACCAGACCCGAACCCGTACGAACCGAACCGAACCCGAACCCGAACCGAACCGAACCGAACCGAACCGAACCGAACCGAACCACCGAACCGAACCGAACCGAACCCAGACGAACCGAACCCAGACCAGACCGAACCGAACCGAACCGAACCGAACCACGAACCGAACCAGACCGAACCGAACCGAACCGAACCGAACCGAACCGAACCGAACCCAGACCGAACCAGACCCGAACCCCGAACCGAACCGAACCCGAACCGAACCGAACCGAACCGAACCGAACCGAACCGAACCCGAACCGAACCGAACCGAACCCGAACCGAACCCGAACCGAACCCGACCGAACCGAACCGAACCGAACCAGACCCAGAACCGAACCGACCACAGACCACAGACCACGAACCACGAACCACAGAACCGACCACAGAAACTGAACCCACAGACCACAGACCACAGACCAGACCACAGACCACGAACCTGAACCACAGACCACTGAACCACGAACCACAGACCGAACCTGAACCACAGACCACTGAACCACAGACCACGAACCACAGACCTGAACCACTGAACCACAGACCCTGAACCACAGACCACTGACCACGACCACTGACCACGACCCTGACCACAGACCCAGACCCACGACCACGACCCAGACCACGACCCACAGACCACGACCACGACCCACGACCCAGACCACAGACCACGAACCACAGACCTGAACCCACGAACCACAGACCACAGACCACGAACCACAGACCACAGACACGAACCCAGACCTGAACCTGAACCACAGACCACAGACCTGAACCACTGAACCACGAACCTGACCCACAGACCACGACCCACGACCCACGACCACGACCCACGACCACGAACCACAGACCTGGACCACAGACCAGACCACAGACCTGAACCACAGACCACAGACCTGAACCACTGAACCACAGAACCTGAACCTGAACCACAGACCACAGACCACAGACCACTGAACCACGAACCTGAACCACGAACCTGAACCACAGACCAGACCCAGACCACAGACCTGAACCACAGACCACAGAACCACTGAACCCGAACCCCGAACCACAGACCCTCGACCCCGAACCCGAACCCCGAACCGAACCACAGACCGAACCCGAACCACTGAACCACAGACCAGAACCACAGAACCACAGACCCTGAACCACAGACCTCGAACCACAGACCACTGAACCACAGACCACAGACCCGAACCGAACCCGACAGACCCGAACCCGAACCACGAACCAGACCGAACCACAGAACCTGAACCACGAACCGGAACTGAACCGGAACCCGAACCGAACCGAACCGAACCGAACCACAGACCACTAAACCACAGACCACAGACCACTGAACCACAGACCACAGACCTGAACCACGAACCACTGAACCACAGACCACAGACCACAGACACAGACCACTGAACCACAGACCACAGACCACAGACACAGACCACAGACCACGAACCACAGACCACTGAACCACTGACCCTCGGCCACAGACCTGAACCACACAGACCCTCGACCACTGACCACAGACCACAGACCCTGACCCTCAGACCTGAACCACTGAACCACAGACCACAGACCACAGACACTGAACCACTGAACCACTGAACCACAGACCTGAACCACACAGACCACTGAACCACTGAACCACAGACCACAGACCTGAACCTGAACCACAGACCTGAACCACAGACACTGAACCACAGACCACAGACCAGACCACAGACCACAGACCTGAACCACTGAACCACAGACCTGAACCACAGACCACAGACCTGAACCACAGACCTGAACCACTGAACCACTGAACCACAGACCACAGAACCACAGACCTGAACCACAGACCACAGACACTGAACCACAGACCACAGACCACTGAACCACAGACCACAGACCACAGACACTGAACCACAGACCACACAGACCACGAACCACAGACCACGAACCTGAACCTGAACCACAGACCACGAACCACAGACCACAGACCACAGACCTGAACCACCAGACCACAGACCACTAGACCTAGACCACAGACCACTAGACCACAGACCACTAGACCCTAGACCACTGGACCAGACCTGAACCACAGACCACAGACCACAGACCACAAACCACAAACCCTAAACCACAAACCTAAACCACAAACCACTAAACCACAGCCACAAACCCTAAACCACAGCCTGAACCACAAACCCTCGACCCTCGACCTCGGCCAAACCTAAACCACTAAACCTAAACCCTAAACCACAAACCACAAACCACTAAACCTAAACCAAACCCCTAAACCAAACCTGAAACCACAGAAACCACAAACCTAAACCAAACCCTAAACCTGGCCGAACCACAGACCCTAAACCACAAACCTAAGCCACAGAATCCTAGAATCTTTGTATCGAGAGAGTCCTCTCGTATAGGTGTAGGCGATAGGATCTCGTTTTAATTTTGGTAAGGTGGAGAACTTACTATTTGGTTAGTAGGCTCACAGATCCTTTACCACCCAGGAGGAGTAGGTCTAAGTCCCCTCTATGTACTTTGTTTTTGCATCTATGATAAGGCCTGGGGGTGTTGCTAAGCCCCTGACCCCCTCAAGGGTCATTAAGTAAAAAAAAAAAAAAAACAAAACCCTAAACCACTAAACCACTAAACCTAAAACCTAAACCTAAACCACAGACCACAGACCTGAACCTGAACCCCAGACCACAGACCCCGAACCACAGACCCCAGACCACAGACCCCAGACCTGAACTGAACCTGAACCACACAGACCACAGACCACACAGACCACAGACCCCCAGACTGAGCCCCAGACCCCAGGCCCCAGAGCCCCAGACCCCAGACCCCAGGCCCCAGACCCCAGACCCCCGGCCCCAGAGCCCCAGACCCCAGACCCAGCCTAAACCTAAACCCTAAACCCTATTTGAGATGGTTCACAGACATCTCTAGTTGTAACTTTCCCTAGGTTTGGTTAATTTTCTTTCTTACTTGTAAAGGAGAGTCTCCATATTTATGTTTTCCTAGAATCATTGTATCGAGAGAGTCCTCGTATAGGTACATAGATGATAGGATCCTTTCCTTCAGGGTAAGGGTTGGAGAACCTACTATGTGAATTAGTAGGCTACAATCCTTGCACCACCATGAACTTGAGGTAAGGTTTATGTCCTCCTCGTTGTATCTTCCTTTTATATCTATGATAAGGCCTGGGGGTGTTGCTAAGCCCCTGACCCCCCCAAGGGTCATTAATAAAAAAAAAAAAAAAAAAAAAAAAAACCCTAAACCCAAAACCCAAAACCCGAAACCTAAACCACAGACCACAGACCACAGACCACTGAACCACAGACCACAGACCACAGACCACAGACCTGAACCACAGAACCTGAACCACAGACCTGAACCACAGACCACAGACCTGAACCTGAACCACTGAACCACTGAACCACTGAACCACAGACCTGAACCACAGACCACAGACCTGAACCTGAACCACTGAACCACAGACCACGAACCACAGACCACTGAACCACAGACCTGAACCACTGAACCACAGACACTGAACCACAGACCTGAACCTGAACCACAGACCACAGACCACAGACCACAGACCTGAACCACAGACCTGAACCACAGACCACTGAACCACGAACCACAGACCACTGAACCACAGACCTAAACCTGAACCAAACCAAACCTAACCCCTTCGCCCTCATTTTCAAAATTTTTTCTCACTCTAAAAATATCTCTCTAAAATCCGCTCATGAAACTAAGGTGCTGCTGACAGCCTGAGCCGCAGGAAAAAAGGCAAGCCGCGGACGAGGCCGTTCGATCACGGAACTCAAGCATCTACAAACCCAGTGACTTCTCGAGAATCATCCGCCAATTCTTGAAATTACGGCGCATTGAGCGATCCATGTCGCGATTTCGGAAGAGGAGTTGGGTGGGCTCGGAAAATCATGTCTCTTGATCAGCGGGAATGATTAAGTTAATTCAAGTGGAAACCTGAATCTACAACTAAAGATCCTACAACTCAAAAATCACGTTTACATCTCACAAATTGAGTTCTAAGAAGGCGATTTACGGAGAAATCGCCTCCAAATCATACGATGTGCGCCTTGATTCGGTCGTCGGAGAAGATGAATGAAATCGCGACTCTTTGGGAATCTTCCCCAAGCCATAGTCTGATTGACATAATTTCAAGCAAATTTGTGGCGAAATCTCGTGGCATAAACTCGATAAAGTCACGGAACTCCGTCGATAATGGAGACAAAATGCTTCACCAAGAGTCTCTTTGTGATGAGAATGATCTTCCTAAGGTAGAACCTCCTAATCACAAAGAATTAACGTTGAGTTACCTTCAAATTTGCGAGACCAACATACCACAAAGTGATGTTGGAACAAAGAAGAGGAAAGGGATTCGATGAGGAGGAACAACATGGGTAATCAAGCACGTAATCACGGAAAGAACACATACAAATTCAAAGGGAGAATTAGTGCAATACGAACATGAAGAACCGATCAAGAATGGCATTACAAATGTAGTCACGAGGAGAAGCAGAAAAAGTGCGGGGATCAAGGCATAGATTCAACAAAATAGAAGCGTATGACACACCCGTGAAGGTATCGGTAGAGACATCAAAGGAGAAACACTATGGTAAGGAGGAAAGACAATATGGAAGTGAAGGACAAAACAAACTTCCACGGAGAACATAGCAGCATCACAACAAGGAGGAAGGAGAGACACGCGTAAACTTGGCAAGAAGAGAAGCAGTCGATCGGATAAAACTACTCCAATCAATTATGATCAAAATAACCGTGTTGATAACAATTCCCATAAAAGTCAAAATGAGCATGAGAAAGGTCAATCTGTAGTGTAGGCTGGTGATATTACGATAGAAGATCAGAGTAGGAAGACCAATCAAAACATTCTCAATGTAGACTCTAAAATACCTCCCCCTATCAAAGTTTCTTCTAACTTTGATACATATCGACCTAACCAGCAAAGAACTTCCCAAACCAGTCCTAAACATACCGGAGCGGACCCCAGCACCTTCCACAAGAAATGCGGTCACCAAATTCATGATCCTGCTCCCCGACATTGCGATCGTTGCCTTAAGACTTAGAGCTAACCAAAGTAAGAATGCTAATCCTTGGACATTACCCTATAATCACTACTAGACAGGGATATCCCTCTATAACCTTCCATGAAGAGGATTTTATGCACAAAATGCCGGGGAGGTGTAAGTACACTCTGGTTGGCAAGTTCATCAATGCAATGCCCAAAATGGAAGTCATCAGGAAAAGTTTTGTTGCACAAACCACGACTACGGGAGAGTCAAAATTGCACACTTCAATTCAAGACATATTTATATTGACTTGGATAATGAAGTGATCATATTTGATTTGGACAAAGCGAGAATGTTTATTCTTTGGCCATTCAATGAAACTACAATTATGGACTCCACACACTAAACTCTTTGAAGAAACCCTATAGTACGGTTTGGGTTACTGCTTGCACCTTGCCATGGCATTGTTATTATATGGACATTCTTACACCCTTATTGTCCCCAATTGGTAAAGCTCTTTACTTGGACTCTGCCATATGCAAAAGACTAGGGAAGTGTTGCTAAAGTGAGGTCCAAATAGATCTCACTAAAGCAAGACCTCAGCATGTATGGATGGGTTTCTGCGAGAAGGACCATACTTTAGGTAAATGGCAACTTATTGAATTTGAAGATGTTCCTTCTTCTTTTTATACTACAAGCACCAGGGCATTCCTTTGAGGAATGTCGAGGAAGAAAGGGATGAGGAAATCAAAGGAGAAAAGAAATGAAACTAACGAGGAAAGAGACGGAGAAGCAAGCTGGACCAAATGCCAAAACATAACCAGCGGAGGAGGAAGGGAAAGAAAAAGCTCAATCAAGCAGACAAATAAAAGCAAAGGAACCGGTGATGATACAACATACAAGGAGGAGCAATGGCGAACTCGGACCGAGAAAGAAAAAGAAAAACAACCAACCGACCGGAATCGGGATAAGAACCACAATTCCACGGGAAGCGATGAAATGCAGTGCAATGAACATAACTTTCGGGATCAGCGACGGGGGCGGAGAAGCGGTATGAATGCTAATACTCTGTAATTATTAATGAGGTGTCTGGTGATCGATTATTAACCCGTCCCCTGTTATTAAGGATGATGCACATCCTGCCCCTTCCCTGTGGCCTGTTATTAGTGTGAATGAAGTATTTGGAGGAGGATGGTTGAGAGGAGAAAACTACTAACATGCGGGAAGGAACCTAAGGAGGATTTGTCTCGTGTTGCATGAGAACCAAATGGATGACCTTAGGAGGAGCCCTCAAACCCTGCTACCACTACAGAAGACATGCGGCATCAACAAAGAATGTTCACCAAAATACTAATGCGGAGAACAACGAGGCTCCACGAGAAAGGAAGTGGAGCGGAGGCAAACCGGAGGATCTATGGCAAAGATATGGGTAATAAAGTTAGTACTAGTAAGCGGCTCGGACTCCCAAAGTAAGAATAAACCCAGCAAGAAAGAGAGAAGGCTAAGAGGAAACAAGTGAACAAGATCAGCAGTAAAGGATCGGAAGGACAATCGACGAAGCAGATGAAGCGGAAGAGCTTAATCCTGTAACCAATTTATTATGGTGGAACAAATTATGGATGTGATCCTCTTAAAGCTAAATCTGACAAGCGATTCTGCAAAACCCCGGATCACTCCGGAATTAGTCTAAGGGATGAGTATGAGGTGCGAACTCGGAGGATGAAATGGAAGAAGAGACTCTTATAGAACAAGATGAAGATGAAGATGAGGAAACCGGTGAAGCTTTGATGAGCTTTCCCAACAAAGACCAGGCTGGACAAAGAGATCAACAGATTACCAACAACCAAGGACTCTCTCCTAGAGGTAGACCCGGGGAAGAGCCTCTCGAAAGCATCAACAACCATTCACTGTAGCTGCGGGAAGACCAAACACTAGGCTATTCGGTTCTAAATCATCCCGATGATTAGTACAATCATATGGAATGTTAGAGGAATCAACACCGAGGTGTTGTTGAAAGACTCAAAAATCTCAAAATTATTCATCAATTATCCATGATAGCTATCCTTGAGCCATTCTCGAATCTTTGATTGGCGAGGTTTAAAAGTATGCTAGCCATTGATCATTATGCCAGCAACATCAATGTAAAAATTTGGCTGTTTTGGAACAATCATGTTACCTGTAATGTGCTGGAAACTGATGAACAACAGATGACTTGTGAGATCAACGATATTGAAGCTCCTGGCAACTATTTCATGACCTTTGTATATGCCAAGTGCAAAGACTATCTTAGGAAGCCACTTTGGGACTGACTTTTGCATCTTGCTGACACTAGAAATGATATTCCACAGTGCCTTTGTGGGAGATTATAATGTTATTCTGAATCTGAGAGGAAAAGCTAGGTGGTATTCCCTACAACATGAAGAAAAGTGCAGTTTATTGGTATTATTGAAGCTTGTGGATTATTGGACTTGGGATTTAATGGCCACTAAGTTCACTGGTCTAATCAAAGGGGATCAATTCGGAATTTGGAAAAGGCTGGGCGAGCAATGGTCGATGATAGATGGTTGCAAGACATGCCTCACACTAGCATCACCCATCTTAAGCCTGTAGGATCGATCATTGCCCACTCCTCGTAAATCCAGGCGGACCTCGAGACCACATTAAATACTTGATTCTTAAAGCTGTTGGTGATCGACCTACATTTGCGAACGATTGCTAAATCTTTAGCAGGATCAATAGAAGGAAAACCTATGTGGATTTTTCACGAGAAGATGAAGAGGCGGCCTCTACCCTCGATTACATGGTCAGGCGCAATTTGGGGATATTTATGCTAAGGTTAAAAGTTTGAGGAAAGAGTCGGAAAAGCGAGAAGAGAATCTTATTCATAACAATCTTTGAAGAGCAGAGAGCGAACTCCATTGTGCGATCTTTGAATACATTAAATTCATGAAACTAGAAGACTACATTCTTAAACAAAGACTCAATTTGCGATGGTTTAAGGAAGGGGATGGAAACTCTAAATATTTTCATGCTTTGGTAAGAGGAAGAAGGAGGAAGGCTGTTTATTCACAAAATCCTCGTGGACAATGATGAGTGGATTCAAGGGGATAATCAAATTGCACAGTGCTGTGAGTATTACGAGAACATATTCCTTTGGAGAGGATAAGTATATTGATGAGACTCCTCTGGATTGCATTCCTAGGATGGTCATGAAGGAGCATAATGTGAGAATGAGAGCCTTCCCTACTATGGATGAACTTAAAGAGGTAGTTTTCTCTATGAATCCTTATTAATTTCTTTGGACGGATGGTATGAATGGTTGCTTTTTCCGAGAAATCTTTGGGATGTTATCAAGAATGACTGCTTGGCGATTATTCATTCCTTCTTGATGGTCGGATGATTCCTAAATATATTTCTCATGCATGTCTTGTTCTTACTCCCTAAAGTGAAGCATCTAATAAGCTTTACGAATTTAGGCCTATCATTAGCAATTTCACTAACAAGATCATATCTAAGCCTATGTCTCGGGTTGGCTCTATCTACCAAACTGATTTCCCTTAATCAATCGGGGTTTGTAAAGGGAGAAGTATAACTGAAAATATCATGTTGGCTCGGAAATCATCAATCGAGATAAAGAAGCTGTCATAGGAAGTAATGTGGTGATTAAACTTGACATGACAAAAGCCTATGTGAGGTTTCTGATCTACACTTATGCAGTTCTCGGGAAGATGGGTTTTGATGAGGTTGTCATTGATATGGTGTGGAGAATTATGGCTAACAATTGGTATTCCATTATTATTAATGGAAAGAGACATGGTTTCTTTCAGTCTACTAGAGGATTAAAGCAAGGTGATCCTTTATCTCGGCACTATTTATTTTAGGTCTTTGAGATGTTATCCGGATCTTTGAGCAGGTTGCGTGAATCCTTTATATCACAACTTCCATATGGAAAGCGAGGACCACAAATTAATCATCTTAGCTTGATGATATTATTATATTCACCGGGAAGAAGCGATCTCTCAAACTTATTATGGAGACTGAGTATATATGAAGGAACTTGGTCGGTGATCAACAAGGCTAAAGTCACTTCTTGCTTCATTCTAATGCTTTCGGGACTACTGTGAAAGGGTTAAAAGATACAGCTTCCACGAGAAAGAGGCTCCTCGATGTACAGGATGCCCCATATTTATTGGAAGGCCTAAGATTATCTATTTCTCGGAGCTTATCAACAAGATGGTTAATAAAATCACGGTGGCAATCGAGATGCTAAGCGATGGAGGCAAAGTTACTTTGATCAAACATGTGTTACAATCAATCCCTATCCACCTTCTATCTTCTATTTCTCCTCCTTCTCGTTCTTAAGCAAATACAACACATCATGGCTGATTTCTTACGGGGATGGAGGAAGGACAAGAAAAATATCATTGGTCGTCATGGAGAAACTTAAGTTTTCCATATGAGGAAGGGAATTGGAGTTAAACTTTTGAAAGATGTTTGTCGGGCATTTCAATTCAAGCGATGGTGGACATTTAGATCCAAGCAAACATTGTGGGGTGATTTCCTTAAAGCCAAATCTTGCCAAAGATCTAATCCAATTAGCAAAAAGTGGGATACGAGGAATCCCAAGCATGGAGGTTGATGATGAAAAACAAAATCAACTGTGGAGAACTATATTCGGTGGAAAATCGGGGATGGTTCTTGCTCCTTTGGTGGGATAGCTGGTTGGGAATAGGACCTTTGGCTCGATTTACCATTCACGACAGCGATTCAATAATGATAAGGTTGCAGTTATATAGAAGTGGTCGGTGGAGCAGGAGAAAGGTCACTCGATTAGCTCCTCATACAGGTACATAAAATTCTTTCTACTCAGTTCATCTCTGGCATGGACAATCGATCGAGCGATATGGACCCCGATACCAATGGTACCTTTTACGTGTCTTACTGCGTGGAATATTATTAGAGATACGGGAAAACCAAATTCAACACCTACACTTGGCATAGGAACATCCCTTTTAAATGTTCCTTTTTCATGGAGAGCAATTAGGAGCAAATTACCTACGATGAAAAATTGGCAAGGTTAGGAATTGCACCCGATAGCTATTCTTATTGTCACTCTCTGGAGTTGATACCATTGAACACATTTTCAATTCGGGAACTTGGCGAGAAATGTGTGGAAGTATTTTGCGATTGCCATGGGTATTCAAGCAGTTATCTACCACTTAGAAGTGTGATTATGAGGTGGTGGAGTAATGCTTACAACAATGAAGCACCCAGTGATCCTACAAGCCATTCCTATCTTTATTTCTTTGGAATTTGTGGAAGAACGGATGTGCCAACAAATATGGAGGCAAACAATCCAACATAGCAAGGGTTAAATATTTGGTGATCCTTGACACTTTCAAGCTCTGCATCTGCATTTCCCTACATCACTTGGCCTTTGGAATGGAAAAGGTTGTGTATTCATATTGAGAGTGCACTCATGATACCAAGATCACTTGATCGATGGATTAAACCTCACGACACTTGGGTGAAACTTATCTTGATGGGAGCACCTTGGGCAACCCAGGCGACATAGGAGGAGGGTATCATCGAAATCATAAAGGAGAGATTATCTTTGCCTTTTGAGCCCTTTTGGCTGGAACAAACAACCAAGCCGAGGTGGAAGCGGCTATTTTAGGCCTAACATGGTGTGCTCAATGAAACACAACAATGTGATCCTTGAAGTTGATTCCACGGCTACTTGATCAGCGGTTGAAAAACATTACGCGGCTCTTGGCGATTCGATTCCCAGTTCACAAGCGACAAATAGTCACTACATTCAACCAATTCGGATGTGTTCATATCCTCGGGAGGCCAACTTTGTTGCGATTCTCTTGCCAAACATAGTCACAAGATTACCGGCCTCCAAATTTATTTCAAGAGTCGGTACGCCCAAAATGACGACTTATCTCAGCGAGGACGAGGCGGTATGGCAAGCCGGAAGAAGAAAGAAGAAGAGAATTAAGGAACCACCATGATACTCTGCGAGAGAAGTCACGAAAGGAGCACGAAATCCTTGAAGTCTTCTCGATGGTTATAACCATCTTCTGCTATGATTCTCTGTTTGCTAGGATAGAATTTATTTCTTGAATTATGCAGGAGAGTCTCCTCATTTAAGTTTTCCTAGAATCTTTGTCTTGAGAGGAGTCCTCTCACATAGGTGCGTAGGTGATAGGTTCTTGTTTTTGTTTGGGAAGTATTGGAGAACCTACTAATTATAGTAGGCTACCAATTCTTGAACCACCATGAAGTGGAGGTAAGGTTTATGTCCTCTATGTATGTTTACTTTTATATATATGATAAGGCACGGGGTGATGCTAAGCCCGACCCCTCAGTCGTTCAAATAAAAAAAAAAAAAAAAAAAAACCCTAAACCACAAACCTAAACCCTAAACCTGAACCACAGACCACAGACCACAGACCTGAACCACAGACCACTGAACCACAGACCACTGAACCACAGACCTGAACCACAGACCACAGACACCCACAGACCTGAACCACAGACCACTGAACCACAGACCACAGAACCACAGACCACAGACCACTGAACCACAGACCACTGAACCACAGACCTTGAACCACTGAACCACAGACCACAGACACTGAACCACAGACCTTGAACCACAGAACCCTGAACCACAGACCACGAACCACAGACCACAGACCCGGAACCACAGAACCACAGAACCCGAACCACAGAACCCTAAACCACGAACCACAGACCACAGAACCTGAACCACGAACCGAACCACTGAACCGAACCGAACCCGAACCGAACCCCGAACCGGACCCACGACACGACCACGACCACGGCCACGCCGAACCCGAACCGAGCCGAAACGAACCGAACCGAACCGAACCGAACCACGAACCACGAACCGAAACCGGAACCGGAACGACCGAACCGAACCGAACCCGAACCCCGAACCCGAACCCGAACCGAACCGAAACCCGAACCCGAACCGAACCGAACCTCGAACCGAACCGAACCGAACCGAACCGAACCGAACCGAACCCGAACCGAACCGAACCGAACCCGAACCCTAAACCGAACCCTCGGCCCGAACCGAACCCGAACCGAACCCGAACCGAACCGAACCCCGAACCGAACCGAACCCGAACCGAACCGAACCGAACCGAACCCTGAACCACGAACCACAGACCACTGAACCACAGACCACAGACCACGAACCACGAACCCTGAACCACAGAACCACAGACCACAGACCACGAACCACAGACCACTGAACCACAGACCACACCTGAACCACAGACCACAGACCACGAACCACGAACCACAGACCACGAACCACAGACCCTGAACCTGACCCCAACCCCTGACCCCACCCTGCCCTACCCCTACTGCCCAGGCCAGGCCAGACCCACGACCCACGACGACCACGACCCACGACCCTGAACCCGGAACCCGGAACCCTGAACCCCGAACCCCGAACCTCGAACCCAGAACCCCGAAACCCAAACCCAGAACACAGAACCCAGACCCACGAACCCTGAACCACGAACCACGAACCACAGAACCACAGACCACAGACCACTGAACCTGAACCACAGACCACAGACCTGAACCACAGACCACAGACCACAGACCACGAACCACACAGACACGAACCACGAACCACAGACCACTAACCCACAAACCACAAACCTAAAACCTAAACCTATAGCTTTTCATTTCTCATTTTTCTCTCTAAAAAAGCGCTCTAAAATCGCTAAAAGATAAAAAAGAAACGACAAAAGGAATAGCCGGGAGCGGCGGATGCCGGACCGAGGGACGGTCGGCGCGGACTCTCAGCGCCTACAACGCCTCAGATCCGAATCATCGCTAATCCACCGAAACGATGCACAAAGCGATCAATGTCGCGATTTGGAGAGGAGTTAGGCGGGCTCGAAAAATCATTTCCACTAGAACAATTGGGAATGATTCGTGTTATCTGATTGATCGGCATAAATCTATGTACAAAGATCTATCAATGACCAAAAATCAAGCGATTCCATCATTCAATTGAGAGATCTAAGAAGTTGAATTCTTGCGAAATCGCCGAGAATCGCCGTCCGTGCGCCCTCAATTCGAGCATCTTCCGATGGGAAGTGATGTTTCATTCTTGAGGAATCATCCCGAGCCAAGGAGATCCTCACGCCAAAAATCGAATGATTTTGGCGAAAACTCCGGCGACATAAGGCGCTCTGATCGCTAGAGCTCGGTCAATAGTGCGGATGAAAAGCGCACGGACGACCCCTGCGATGAAAATAAGCATTCTAAGGTACCGGGATCCAAAATACAACAACAATACAGCGATGTTTGCTATTCCTCAATCTGCGAGGATCAAGTCGTAATTACGAATGATGAGCGGCACATGGGGGTGGCGGTGAAGTCCGTTAATGGCACAAAGGCATTGAAGCTTGTGGTCAATCGAATATGGAATACACTCCAAATCGCAAAGTGAATCAAAGATACAAGAGCGAGGACCGGTGAGCACCAAAGGAACAAATGAAGCAAATTCACAAAGAAAACATCAAGGGGATCGGGGCCAACACGATAGCATACTCGGGTATTACAACACACAAATGATAAGTTTTATACGGGAGATTCATTGAGAAACAACAAGACAAAACGGAGAAGGCAATGCGGAAGGTGAAGGAAAAATTAACATCAATGAAAGCACTATCAACTCTAACAAAGAGAATGGAGGGAACCGACCTCACACTAACAGCATGGAAAAGACAGGTAAGTCTGTTAATTTTGCCTCAGAGAATAATGCTCATAATCCTTTGATACTTAACAATCCAAATGAGAAAGAGAAAGGTCATATTAGCATGCAGGCTTCTGTGAAAGAGATTGGTGATCTGACTGTGAAGGCTGGTTCTAAGGGTATTAATCTAGATAATCATGCTCCCCCTCCTATCAAGATCTCGTCAAACTATGATATTCACCGACCTAGCCAAGAAAGAACAAATCCACTTAGTCCCAAGCGGAACCAAAATATGCATGCAGGAACAATGCTTCTACTATAAACATTACGCTTCAAATCCCTGACCCAGCCCTCCCACTGTAACTCAAACCTTAGCCAATAGACTTAAAGCTAACCAAATGAAAAATACTACCCCTATGGACATTCTTCCCCCGATCATATCCACTAGGCAAGGATACCCTTCCATCACCTTTCATGAGGATGATTTTATGCGAGAAGATGTCAGTCGATGCAAGTTCACTTTAGTTGGGAAATTCAACAATGCTATGCCCAAAATGGAAATCATAAGGAAGAGTTTCATCGCGCAAACACAGCTTTCTGGAGGAGTTAAAATTGCACACTTCAACTCAAGGCACATCTACATTGATTTGGATAATGAAGCTGATCACATTCTTTGTATGGACAAAACAAAAAATGTACATTCTTTGGCGGCCAATGAAGCTACGGTATGGACTCCTACAATTAAACCTGCTGAGGAAACTCCTATTGTTCCCATCCAGGTTACATTGCACTGGCTATACAGCCTTTGCTATTATTTGGACATCCTTACCACTTGTTATCCCTATTGGTAAAGCTCTACGTATCTCGACTCTGCTACTATGCAAAAAACTAGAGGTAGTGTGGCAAAAGTGAGAGTTCAAATTGATATTACTAAAAGCAGACCTCGGCGTATGCAGTTGGGATTTTCAGAGAAGGATCCAACTATAGGTAAGTGGCAAATTATAGAATTTGAAGATGTCCCTCTTTACTGCCTTTACTGTAAACATCAAGGTCATTCTTTTGGAGAATGTCCTATGAAAGAAAGGGATGATGAAATAAAAAGAAGAAAGGAAATGGAGGCCAACAAGAAAGGACAAGGAAAACAGATGGATCAAAATTCCAAAGAGACTCAACAGAATGACAAAGGCACTGACAAATCACAGTCAAATAGGCAAGCTAAGCTGCAGAAACCAACTGAAGAAAGTACATCACACAAGGAGGAGCAATGGCAAACTCAAACTAGAAGGAAAAACAAAAACAACCAACAAAATCAAGAGCAAGGGAAGAGCCAAAATTCCCAGGTACAGGTACAGCAGGAAAAAATATCTCAGAACCATAAGCACCCTCTGGAAACAGGTATGAACTCTGGAACTCATGTGATTGATGTTGAAGAATCTGGTGATCAGATTCTTACACCCCCATCCCCTGTAACTGCTGATGATAATGCTCATCAGTATCCTGTGAACCCTTCCCCTGTTATCCCCCTTTACATTCTTGAGGAAGGCATTGGAGGGAGGATGGAAAGGCAGAGAAAACCACTAACTTGCGAGAAAGGGAACCGAGGGGAGGGACCATAGAAATGAATATCAAACTCCTTCTCTTTGGAAGAAAGATGCGGCAACACCAAAAAAAGGATCACCGGATCTCTCTGAGGGAACTCATCGGGGCCGTTCTAATAGAGTGGAGAATGATCAACCTAAAGGCTCTATGGCAAAGGATATGGGAAACAAAGCAAGCTCCGATAAACAAGGTGATACACCAAAAGTAAGAATAAACCGAGCAAAAAAAGAGATGCTATGAAGAAAAAGCGGTGAGAACACGGCAGCGAGGACCGGACTCGGGTTGATGGTGGCGGGATGGAAAAAACCTCTGCAGCGGTTCATAATGGTGGACCAAGTCATGGATGTTATTCCACAGAGGCTCGATATAACACCCTACTCCTACTCCGGGAAGACCTCACGATCGAGAAGCTAGAGATGAGTATGAGGTGGATGTTTGAGAAGATGAAATAGAGGAGGAACAACCCACGACCATCCAAGATGAGGATGATGAAACCGGTGATCTTTTGATCAAAGCATTGATCCCGACAATGGCCCGAAATGGAGAAGGAACTTGTGATTACCAACAATCAAGGATTATCCCCCAGAGGTTTGCATCTGGAAAAACTACCACTCAGGAAAACTCCAACCCATATTCCTGTGACTGCAGGAAGACCAAACACTAGACTCTTCACCTCCAAATCTTCTCAATGATTAGTACAATCATATGGAATGCTAGGGGTATCAATACCCAAGGGGCTATTGAAAGACTCAGAAATCTCAAAATCATTCATCAAGTGTCTATGATTGCTGTTCTTGAACCTTTCTCAGACTCTGCTCAACTTAACACCTTTAAAAGTATGCTTGCCATGGATAATGCAGTTAGTAATATTAATGGAAAGATTTGGTTGTTCTGGATTAATGATATTACTTGTCTTGTTCTTGAAGGCGATGAACAACAGTTACTTGTGAAATCAAACATATTGAGGCTCCTATGACTTATTTAAAGACCTTTGTTTATGCCAAATGCAAAGAGTATCTCGAAACCTCTTTGGGATAGACTTACATACATTCTTGACACTAGAGACTCCATCCACTGGTGTACTATTGGAGATTTTAATGTTATTACGTCTGTTGAAAAGATGGGAGGTTGTCCTTACAACATGAAGAAAAGCCTTGATTTCATTGGTGTGATTGAAGCTTGTGGGCTCATGGATTTGGGATTTAATGGTCCTAAATTTACTTGGTCTAATCAAAGAGGCATCCACTTGGAATTTGGAAAAAGGCTGGACGAGCTATGGTTAATGATAAATGGTTACAAGACATGCCTCACACTAACATTACTCACCTTCCTTCGCAGGATCGATCACCGTCCACTGCTTATGGAAGTCAATGCGAATCTGAAGGCCATATCAAATATTTCAAATTCTTAAATTCTTTGGCGAGCAACCCTCCTTCACGAGTTGTTGCAGTCTTTGGGACAGACTGCGAAGGAATCCTATGTGGATATTCCACGAGAAGCGAAGAGGCTTTCCTCTGCCTCGATGTCTGGTGAAGCAATGATTTGGGGATATTTATGCTAAGGTCAAGGAATTTGAAGAAGGCGGGACTTTAGAAGAAAAACTTATTCATAACAACACAGAGGAACATAGGGCTGAACTTCATTGTGTCGATCTTTGAGTACATCAAATTTATGAAACTTGAAGATTCTATCCTTAAACAAAATCCAGCTACATTGGTTCAAGGAAGGAGATGCAAACTCGAAGTACTTTCATGCCTTGATCAGGGGCAGAAGGAGGAGGTTATTTATTCACAAAATCCTCAAGGATGATGATGAATGGATACAAGGTGATGAGCATATTACGCGGTGCTGTGAGTACTTTCAAGACATCTTCACGGAGAGGAGAAACGATTGATGATACCTACATGAAGTGCATCCCAAGAATGGTTAATAAAGATCGAATAATGGTGAAGGCATTACCTTCTATGGATGAACTTAAGGAAGCGATTTACTCCATGAACCCTAACTCTGCTCTTTGGACCGGATGGAATGAATGGATATTTCTTCCGAAGTGTTGGGATATTATCAAGAAAGACTTCTTTGGAAGTTATTCATGCTTTCTTTAATGGTCGGATGATCCTAAGTATATCTCCCATGCTTGCCTTGTTCTTCTCCCTAAAGTGCAACATCGACAAAGTATGCGAGTTCGGACCAATCGGCTGAGCAATTTCACCAACAAGATCATTTCTAAAATTCTAAGCCTCAGTTGACTCCTATTCTTCCAAACTTGATCTCTCCTAATCAATCGGGGTTTGTGAAGGGAAGAAGTATCACTTGAAAACATTATCTTTGGCTCGAAATTATACACGGATCAAGAGACTGCCATTGGAAGTAATGTTGTGATTAAGCTTGATATGGCAAAGGCATATGAATGAGTTTCTTGGTCCTATACTTGTTTAATTCTCGGGAAGATGGGGTTTGATGAAACACGATTGATATGATTTGGAGAATTATGGCAAACAATTGGTATTCTATTATCATTAATGGCAAAAGACATGGCTTTTTCATTCCACGAGAGGCCTTAAGCAGGGATCCTCTGTCCCACCTATTTATTTTAGGTCTTTGAGATGCTATCAAGATCCTTGAACCAATTGTATCAGAACTCCCGATATCATGGATTCTATATGGAGGAAAGGGGTCCTCAAATAAACCATCTAAACTGCGGATGACATTATCATATTTACCTGCAGGAGAAAATCCCTTAAACTCATCATGCACACTTTGGCAACTTATGAAAGAACCTGCGGCGGCTCATCAACAAAACCAAAAGTCACTTCTTCTGCACTCTAATGCTTTCGAACTACATGTGACAGAATCGGAAATACACTGGTTTCAGTGAGAAAGAAACTCCTATATCTTACCTTGGATGCCCCTTATTCTTTGGGAGATCTAAGAATATCTACTTCTCGGATATTATCAATAAGGTGGTGAACAAAATCACAGGTTGGCAGTCTAAAATGTTAAGCTATGGAGGGAAGGCTACTTTAGTCAAGTATGTGTTACAATCTCTTCCAATACACATTCTCTCAGCAACTACTCCTCCCTCTACTATTATTATGCAGATCCAGCAGTTATGGTGACTTCTTCTGGGGATGGAGGAATGACAAGAGGAAATATCACTGGTCATCCTGGAAAAACTTAAGCCTTCCATGTGAAGAAGGGGGTATTGGAGTTAAACTCATGAAAGATGTGTGCCAAGCCTTCCAATTCAAACAATGGTGGGTGTTTAGAACTAAACAAACCTTATGGGGTGAATTCCTAAAAGCAAAATATTGCCAAAGGTCTAACCCTATAAGTAAGAAATGGGATACTGGTGATTCTCAAGCCTGGAGGTTGATGTTGAGGAACAAGCAGACAGTGGAGAAACATATACTGTGGAAAATCAGAAGTGGCTCGGCTCGTTACGGTGGGATAACTGGTTGGGAGTGGGTCCTCTGGCTCAATTTACCACTAATAGCAACAGATTTAACAAAGACAAGGTGTCTGATTTTATTGAAGGTGGACAATGGAACATCAGAAAAGTGAGCCAATTAGCTCCTCAGGAGCAGGTTCATAAGATACTTTCCTTCCAGATACAGCTTCAGCAAGGACAACAGGATCAGGCAGTGTGGATTCTCAACTCTAATGGCATGTTTTCTGTCTCCTCTGCTTGGAATATTATCAGAGAAACAAGGGAGAAAACTAAATTCAACACCTACACTTGGCATAAAAGTATTCCTTTTAAATGTTCTTTCCTTCTTTGGAGAACAATTAGAGGCAAGCTTCCCACTAATGAAAAGTTGGCCATCTTTGGGGTGGAACCAAACAGATGTTACTGCTGTTATGCTCCAGGCTTTGACACTATTGAACATACCTTCAACTCAGGCCCCTTTGCCAAGAATATATGGAGGTACTTTGCTGTTTCACTGGGCATCCAAACTGACCCTTTGCCACTCAGAAATACTATCATGAGGTGGTGGAATACCAATCACAACAATGAGGCACACAAACTTATTCTTCAATCTACTCCTATCTTCATCTGCTGGAATCTTTGGAAGAATAGGTGTTCTAAAAAATATGGAGGTAAACAATCAAGCATTGCAAGAGTCAAACACCTAGTAATGTTAGATACCTTCAAACTGCTGCAAACAACATTCCACTACATCAAATGGCCTCTGGAATGGTGGAGACTATGCAAGCTCATTGAGAAGTGCACTCATGAGACCAAGGTTACTATGGTGCAATGGACCAAACCCCCTGATAAATGGGTTAAAGTAAACACTGATGGGAGTGCTTTATGCAATCCGAGCGAAGTGGGTGAGTGGTATCATCAGAAACCCAAAAGGCGAACTGATCCTTGCATTTTCAACTCCTCTGGGAGAAGGAACCAATAACCAAGCTGAGGTTGAGGATGCCATTTTGGGTTTATCTTGGTGTGCAAATCTGAGATACAAGAATGTGATACTAGAAGTTGATTCACAAGTCTTTGGTGGGTGGTTTAAGAACGACACTGACCCCAGAATCTGCGGCCAAATGTAGAAGTTGCGGCACCACAGTCATTAAACTCAATCACGTCAAATGCATTCATACCCTTAGAGGCCAATTATGTAGGTGATTCACGGCCAAGCACGACCACCAAATCACCAACTCGCGAGTTTTCTCTAACACACAACAACTCCCAAACTAGCGACATTATTCAAACAAGACACAGCGGTATGGCGGCTTGAGAAGAAAAACCAAGAGAATTAAAGAGCCACCTTGAATATTCATTGGTAAGAATACCTAGGAAGGAACAGAACTCCTTCAGGTATGATTTTGATGATCCTCCTGTCATCCTTTAGAGTATCTCCCTAGGTTAGGATAGATTTTCTTTCCTGATTTGTAAAGGGAGAGTCTCCCTCATTTATGCTTTCCTAGAATCTATGTATCGAGAGGAGTCCTCTCATATAGGTACTTAGACAATAGGTTCTTTTCCTTTTGGGAGAAAGTGTTGGAGAACCAACTAGCTTGACTAGTAGGCTACCAATTCTGACTCCACGATGTGGAGGTAAGGTTTATGTCCCCCTCCGTGTATTTGATTTTCTTTATATATGCTAAGGCCTGGGGGTGTTGCTGAGCCCCTGACCCCTCCAAGGGTCGTTAAAATAAAAAAAAAAAAAAACCCTAAACCTAAACCCTAAACCCTAAACCCTAAACCCTAAACCCTAAACCCTAAACCCTAAACCCTAATCCCTAAACCCTAATCCCTAAACCCTAAACCCTAAACCCTAAACCACAGACCACAGACCACTGAACCACAGACCACAGACCACAGACCACAGACCTGAACCACAGAACCACTGAACCACAGACCACAGAACCAGACCTGAACCACAGACCACTGAACCACAGACCACAGACCACAGACCACTGAACCACAGACCACTGAACCACAGACCACAGACCACAGACCACAGACCACAGACCTGAACTGAACAGACCACAGACCACAGACCACAGACCTGAACCACAGACCACAGACCACTGAACCTGAACCACAGACCACAGACCACAGACCACAGACCACAGACCACAGACCACAGAACCACTGAACCTGAACCACAGACCACAGACCACAGACCACAGACCACTGAACCACAGACCACAGACCACAGACCTGAACCTGAACCACAGACCACAGACCACAGACCACAGACCACACAGACCACAGACCACTGAACCACAGACCACTGAACCACAGACCACAATCATCAGGGAAAGAAGGTCTAGAATAATAATTCCTTTTGTTAGGGTGTCTTTCTAACAGTGTTCTAAGCTTATTACCTTGTGTAATATTGAGTCTAGACAATTGATCATTTATCTTGTCAAGCAATTCATTGGAATGGCTAAACTCTTTGGATAGCTTAGGAAAGTTTTCTTTGGATAATTCATGAATTTTAAAGATAGGGTTAGTCTCAATCTGAGGGCTAACTTTGGAAGAAATAGGTTTGTCAGCTATCTAACTAATTCCTTTGAAGTTATCTCCTTTATGTTCTTCAATCTGTTGGGAAATCACATGGAGAACTTGGCTGGTATAATTGTTCTGTTCTAAAACTTTATTAAGGTCTCCAGCTGTTATCAAGGCTGATCCTTTTTCTATGGGTTTTTTTGAAAGGTGCCGCCTTAAGGATCTCCTTTCTATAAGGGATACTAAGTCCTTCAAGCGGAGGGGTAATACTTTCTATCACCTGCTCTTTGGTGTACCATTTGTTGATGAGAACTTGAAGAGATGATTGAGTATCATCAATTTGCCCAGAAGATTCAAACCAGTTAAAAAACTCAACTTCAGTTTTGAATCTTTCCATATCTTTAAACCATTTATTTCTGAAAGATATTCTTTGTTCCAAAGTATAGGTAGCTTTATACCATTCTACCTTTTGTTTATGCTCTGGTGCTTTCCACCATGCATGCAATATCTTTTTGTCAGGGACAAATTTATCTCCAGAAGTAAGAACCCCAATAGAATCTTTTCTACCATGAATAGGTTTCATGTCACTAGCAGTAGGACTTCCCACAATCTCCTCATAATAAACTTTTGGAATAGTTTTTGAGAAATCTTCTCCATGAATCTTTCCCTGCTCAGTTCGCTAGAATTATCCTCCTCTTCTCGGGGGTAAAAAGAAGAAGGTCTGGCCGAAGACATTCTTCTACTTGAAGAAGCTTGGCTAAAAGAGCTAGATCTTAAAAATTTAAGATTAATAGATCCATCAGTGAATTGAATAACCCGATCTATCTGAGTGGTCTCAGGTTGTAGGGTTTCATAGCTAAGGTCTTAACGAACTTCCATGTAATTTTTTGGCAACAATGACTTCGTAATTCTGGATCACCATAAAATGACATGGACTAGAACACCTGAAAATCAGTAAAAGAGGGGGTTTACCTGCTCTGAGGTTCTTTTGACCTTGAAAATGGGCCGTTTTGGCAGTGGCGACTAACTTTCTCCATAGTTAAGGTCTTAACAGATATCCATGTAAAGTTTTAGCAAAAATAACATCGGAATTCTGGGTCACCATAAAATGTTGTGGACTATAGTTACGAAAATTGGCTAAATGAGGGGTTTACCTGCTCTGGGCTCGTTTGACATTGTAAATAGGCTGTTTTGGCCGTGGAGACCAACTGACTCGATAACTAAGGTCTTAATGTAGTTCTATGTAAGGTTTTGGCAAAAATGACGTCGAAATTTTGGGTCACCATAAAATATCGTGGACTATAGCACACAAAAATGGGCAAAATGGGGGGTTTACCTGCTCTGGGGCTCATTTGACCTTGTAAATGGGTCGTTTTGGCCGTGGAGAACAACTGGATCCATAGCTAAGGTCTTAATGGATATCCATGTAAATATTTGGCAAAAATGACGTCGGAATTTTGGATCACCATAAAATGTCGTGGACTATAACACACAAAAATTACCAAAAATTTGGTGTTTACCTGCTTTGGGACTCGTTTGACCTTGTAAATGGGCTATTTTGGCCGTGGCAACCAACTGGCTCCATAGCTAAGGTCTTAACGGAGGTCCATGTAAGATTTTGGAAAAATATAACGTCACAATTCTGGGTCTCCATAAAATGCCGTGGACTATAACACACAAAAATTGGTAAAATAAGGGGTTTACCTGCTCAGGGCTCGTTTGACCTTGTAAATGGGCCGTTTTGGCCGTGGTGACCCACTGGATCCATAGTTAGGGTCTTAACGGAGGTCTATCTAAGTTTTTGGGAAAAATGACATCAAAATTTTAGGTCACCATAAAATGTCGTGGACTATAGCACACAAAAATCAGCAAAATGGGGGTTTACCTGCTGTGAGGCTTGTTTGACCTCTTAAATGGACCATTTTGGCTATGGTGACCAACTGGCTCCATAACTAAGGTCTTAACGGATATCCATGTGAGTTTTTGGTAAAAATGACGTTGAAATTTAGGGTCACCATAAAATATCGTGGACTATAGCACACGAAAATTGGCAAAATGTGGGGTTTACCTGCTCTTGGATCGTTTGACCTTGTAAATGGGTTGTTCTACCCATGGAGACCAACTAGCTCCATAGCTAATGTCTTAACAGAGGTCCATGTACCTTTTTGGCAAAAATGACGTCGGAATTCTAGGTCACCATAAAATGTCGTGGACTATAGTACACAAAAATCAGCATAATGGGGGGTTTACCTGCTCTGGGGCTCGTTTGACCTTGTAAATAGACCGTTTTAGACGTGGCGATAAATTGGATTCATAGATAGGTTCTTAACGGAGGTACATGTATGTTTTTTGCAAAAATGACGTCAAAATTTTGGATCATCATAAAATATCGTGGACTATAGCACACAAAAATCGATGAAATAGGGGATTTACCTGCTCTGGGCTCGTTTGACCTTGTATATGGTTCATTTTGGCCATGTTGACCATTTGGATCCACAGCTAATGTCTTAACGGAGGTCCATGTAAGTTTTTTGCAAAAATGACGTCGTAATTTTGGGTCACCATAAAATGGCATGGTCTATAGCACACGAAAATCAGCAAAATGGGGGTTTACCTACTCTAGGCTCGTTTGACCTTGTAAATGGGCCGTTTTGGCCATGGAGACCAGCTGGCTCCATTGCTAAGGTCTTAACGGAGGTCCATGTACGTTTTTGGAAAAAATTACGTTGAAATTTTGGGTCACCATAAAATGTCGTGGACTATAGCACACAAAATTTGGCAAAATGGGGGGTTTACCTGCTCTGGGCTTGTTTGACCTTGTAAATGGGCTATTTTGGCCATGGCGACAAACTAGCTCCATAACTAATGTCTTAATGGAGGTACATGTAAGATTGTGGCAAAAATGACATCGGAATTTTGGGTCACCATAAAATGTCGTGGACTATAGCAGACGAAAATCTACAAAATTGGGCATGTACCTGCTCTGGGCTCGTTTAACCTTGTAAATGGGCCATTTTTGCCGTGGAGACCAACTAGCTCCATAGTTAATGTCTTAACGGAGGTCCATTTAATTTTTTGGTAAAAATGATGTCGAAATTTTGGGTCACCATAAAATGTCGTGGACTATAGTACAAAAAAATTAGCAAAATAGGGGTTTACCTGCTCTAGGGCTTGTTTGACATTGTAAATGGCCCATTTTAGCCGTGGCTATAAATTGGATCCATAAATAAGGTCTTAACGGAGGTTCATGTATGCTTTTGGTAAAAATGACGTCAAAATTTTGGATCATCATAAAATGTCGTGGACTATAGCTTATAAAAATCGGCAAAATAGGGGGTTTACCTGCTCTGGGGTTCGTTTGACCTTGTAAATGGGTCGTTTTGGCCATGTTGAACAATTGGCTCCACAACTAAATTTTTAACGGAGGTCCTTGTATGTTTTTACAAAAATGACGTCGTAATTCTGGGTCACCATAAAATGTCGTGGTCTATAACACACGAAAATCAACAAAATGGTGGTTTACCTACTCTGTGGCTCATTTGACCTTGTAAATGGACTGTTTAGGCCGTCGTGGACTATAGCACACAAAAATCATTAAAATGGGGGGTTTACCTGCTCTGGGGCTCGTTTGACCTTGTAAATGGGCTGTTTTGGGTGGGCGACCAACTAGCTCTATAAATAATGTCTTAAAGGAGGTCCATGTAAGTTTTTGGCAAAAATGATGTCGAAATTCGGGGCCACCATAAAATGTTGTGGAATATAGCGCATAAAAATTGGAAAAATAGGGGATTTACCTGCTCGAGGCTCGTTTGACTTTGTAAATTGGCCGTTTTGGCCGTGCAGAACAACTGGCTCTATAGTTAATGTCTTAACGGAGGTTAATGTAAGTTTTTGGCAAAAATGACATCGGAATTCTGGGACACCATAAAATACCATGAACTATAACACTCAAAAATTGGCAAAATGGGGGGTTTACCTGCTCTGGGCTTGTTTGACCTTGTAAATGGGCCGTTTTGGCAGTGGTTATCAACTTGCTCCATAAATAAGGTCTTAACGAAGGACCATTTAAGTTTTTGGCAAAAATGACGTCAAAATTCTGGGTCACCATAAAATGTCGTGGACTATAGCACATGAAAATTGGAAAAATGAGGGGTTTACCTGCTCTGGGTTCGTTTGACCTTGTAAATGGGCCATTTTGGCCGTGGAGACCAACTGGCTCCATAGTTAATGTCTTAACGAAGGTCAATGTAAGTTTTTGGCAAAAATAACATTGGAATTCTGGGTCACCATAAAATACTGTGAACTATAACACTCGAAAATCAGCAAAATGGGGGTTTACATGCTCTGGGGCTCGTTTAAACTTGTAAATGGGATGTTTTGGCCATGGATACCAACTTGCTCCATAACTAAGGTCTTAACGAAGGACCATTTAAGTTTTTGGCAAAAATGACATCAAAATTCTGGGTCACTATAAAATGCCGTGGACTATACCACATGAAAATCGACAAAATGGGGGGTTTGCCTGCTTTGGGCTCGTTTGACCTTGTAAATGGGCCGTTCTGGCCGTGGAGACCAACTGGCTCCATAGTTAATGTCTTAACGGAGGTTAATGTAAGTTTTTGGCAAAAATGACGTCGGAATTCTGGGTCACCATAAAATACCATGAACTATAGCACTCGAAAATTGGTAAAATGGAGGGTTTACATGCTTTGGGGCTCGTTTAAACTTGTAAATGGGTCGTTTTGGCCGTGGTTACCAACTTGCTCCATAACTAAGGTCTTAACAAAGGACCATTTAAGTTTTTGGCAAAAATAACGTCGAAATTCTAGGTCACCATAAAATGTCGTGGACTATACCACACGAAAATCGACAAAATGGGGGGTTTACCTGCTCTGGGCTCATTTGACCTTGTAAATGGGCCGTTCTGGTCATGGAGACCAACTTGCTCCATAGTTAATGTCTTAACAGAGGTCCATGTAAGTTTTTGGCAAAAATGACGTCGGAATTCTGGGTTACCATAAAATACCGTGGACTATAACATTCAAAAATCGGCAAAATAGGGGGTTTACTTGCTTTGGGGTTTGTTTGACCTTGTAAATGGGCTGGATTGGACGTGGCGACCAACTTGCTCCATAGCTAATGTTTTAATGGACGTCCATGTAAGTTTTTGGCAAAAATGACATCAAAATTTCGGGTCCCAAAAAATGTTGTGGAATATACAACACGAAAATAGGCAAAATGGGGGGTTTGCCTATTCTGGGGATCGTTTGACCTTGTAAATGAGTCGTTTTGGCCGTAGCAACCAACTAGCTCCATAACTAAGGTCTTAATGGAGGTCCATGTAAATTTTTGGCAAAAATGACGTCGAAATTTCGAGTCACCATAAAATGCCATGGACTATAGCGCATCAAGATCGGCTAAATGGGGGGTTTACCTGCTCTAGGCTTTTTTAACCTTGTAAATGGGCTGTTTTGGCCGTGGCGACAACCTAACTCCATAACTAAGGTCTTAACGGAGTTTCATGTATGTTTTTGGCAAAAATGACGTCGGAATTTTTGGTCACCATAAAATGTTGTGGACTATAGCACACAAAAATCAGCAAAATGGGGGGTTTACCTGCTCTAGGGTTCGTTTGACCTTGTAAATGGGCTGTTTTGGCCGTGGCGATAAACTGGATCCATAGATAAGGTCTTAACGGAGGTACATGACTGTTTTTTGGCAAAAATGACGTCAAAATTTTGGATCATAAAATGTCATGGACTATAGCACACAAAAATTGGCAAAATAGGAGATTTACCTGAACTGGGATCGTTTGACCTTGTAAATGGGTCATTTTGGCCATGGCATCCAATTGGCTCCACAGCTATAGTCTTAACGAAGGTCCATGTAAGTTTTGTGCAAAAATGACGTCGTAATTATGGGTCACTATAAAATGTCGTGGTCTATAGCACACGAAAATCAGCAAAATGGGGGTTTACCTATTCTAGGGCTCATTTGACCTTGTAAATGGGCCGTTTTGGCCATGGCGACCAATTGGCTCCATTGCTAAGGTCTTACCGGAGATGTATGTACATTTTTGGCAGAAATGACGTTGAAATTCTGGGTCACCATAAAATGTCGTGGACTATAGCACATGAAATTTGGAAAAATGGGGGCTTTACCTACTCTTGGCTCGTTTGTCCTTGTAAATGGGCTGTTTTGGCTATGGCGACAAACTAGCTCCATATCTAATGTCTTAACGAAGGTACATGTAAGATTTTGGCAAAAATGACATCGAAATTCCAAGTCACGATAAAATGATGTGGATTATAGCACACGAAAATCTGCAAAATGGGGGATTTACCTGCTCTAGGCTCGTTTAACCTTGTTAATGGTCCATTTTTGCCGTGGAGACCAACTAGCTCCATAGTTAATGTCTCAATGGAGGTCTATGTAAGTTTTAGGTAAAAATGATGTCGTAATTCTGGGTACCATAAAATACTGCAGACTATAACACACGAAAATCAGCAAAATAAAGGGTTTTCCTGCTCTGGGCTTGTTTGACCTTGTAAATGGGCCGGTTTGGCCGTGGCGACCAACTGGCTCCACAGCTAAGGTCTTAATGGAGGACCATGTAATTTTTTGGCAAAAATGACGTCAAAATTCTGGGTCACCATAAAATGTCGTGGACTATACCACACTAAAATCGATAAAATGGGGGGTTTACCTGTACTGGGCTTGTTTGACCTTGTAAATCGGTCGTTTTGTCCATGGCGACCAATTGGCTCCACAGCTATAGTCTTAACGAAGGTCCATGTAAGTTTTTTGCAAAAATGACGTTGTAATTCTGGGTCACCATAAAATGTCATGGTCTATAGTACACGAAAATCATCAAAATGGGGGTTTACCTATTCTAGGGCTCGCTTGACCTTGTAAATGGGCTGTTTTGGCCATGGCAATCAATTGGCTCCATTGCTAAGGTCTTACCAGAGGTGCATGTACATTTTTGGCAGAAATGACGTCGAAATTTTGGGTCACCATAAAATGTCGTGGACTATAGCACACGAAATTTGAAAAAATAAGGGATTTACCAACTCTTGTCTCGTTTGACCTTGTAAATGGGCTATTTTGGCCATGGCGACAAACTAGCTCCATATCTAATGTCTTAACAAAGGTACATGTAAGATTTTGGCAAAAATGAGGTCGAAATTTTGGGTCACGATAAAAAGTCGTGGACTATAGCACACAAAAATCTACAAAATGGGGGATTTACCTGCTCTGGGCTCGTTTAACCTTGTTAATGGTCAATTTTCACCGTGGAGACCAACTAGCTCCATAGTTAATGTCTTAACGGAGGTCCATGTAAGTTTTAGGTAAAAATGACATCGTAATTCTGGGTCACCATAAAATACCGTGGACTATAACACACGAAAATCAGCAAAATAGGGGGTTTTTCTGCTCTGGACTCGTTTAACCTTGTAAATGGGCCGGTTTGGCCGTGGCGACCAACTGGCTCCACAACTAAGGTCTTAATGGAGGACCATGTAATTTTTTGGCAAAAATGACGCCGAAATTCTGGGTCACCATAAAATGTCGTGGACTATACCATACTAAAATCGGCAAAATGGGAGGTATACCGGCTCTGGGGTCATTTGACCTTATAAATGGGCCGTTTTGCCGTGGCGACCAGCTAGCTCCATAACTAAGGTCTTAAAGGAGGTCTATGAAATTTTTTTGCAAAAATGACGTCGAAATTCTGGGTCACCATAAAATGTCGTGAACTATAGCATATGAAAATCAGTAAAATGGGGAGTTTACTTGCTCTGGGTTCGTTTGACCTTGTAAATAAACCGTTTTTGATGTGCAGACCAATTGGCTCCATAGTTACTGTCTTAACGGAGGTCCATATAAGTTTTTGGCAAAAATACCTCAGAATTTCGGGTCAGGAAAATGGGAGGTTTACTTGCTGTAGGGATTATTTGACCTTGTAAATGGGCCGTCTTAGTCGTGGAGACCAACTTGTTCCATAGCTAAGGTCATAATGGAGGTCCATGTAAGTTTTTGGCAAAAATGACGTCGAAGTTTCGGGTTACCATAAAATGCCATCGTCATGTTTGCCCAAAACATACATGGACCTTCGTTAAGACCTTAACTATGGAACCAGTTGGTTGCCACTGCCAAAACTGTCCATTTACAAGGTCAAACGATCCCCAAGGCACGTAAACCCCCCATTTTGCTGATTTTTGTGTGCTATAGGCCAGGACATATTATGGTGACCCAGAATTACGATGTCATTTTTGCCAAAAACTTACATGGACCTTCGTTAAGACCATAGCTATGGAGCTAGTCGATCACCACGGCCAAAACGGCCCGTTTACAAGGTCAAATAAGCACCAGAGCAGGTAAACCACACATTTTGCTGATTTTTTTGTACTATAATCCACAACATTTTATAGTCACCCAGAATTCCGACGTCATTTTTGCCAAAAACGTACATGGACCTCTGTTAAGACCTTAGCTATAGATCCAGTTGGTTGCCACGGCCAAAATGTCGTATTTACAAGGTCTAACGAGCCCCTGAGTAGGAAAACCCCCTATTTTACCAATTTTTGTGTGTTATAGTCCACGACATTTTATGGTGACCCAGAATTCCTATATCATTTTTGCCAAAAACCAACATGGACCTCCGTTAAGACCTTAACTATGGAGCCAATTGTCACCACAACCAAAACGGCCCATTTAGAAGGTCAAACGAGCCTAGAGTAGGTAAATCCTCCATTTTGCCAATTTTTGTGTGCTATAGTCCACGACATTTTATGATCACCTAGAATTCCGACGTAATTTTGTCTAAAAACTTACATGGACCTCTGTTAAGGCCTTAGCTATGGATCTAGTTGGTCGCCACAACATAAACGACCCATTTGCGAGGTCAAACGAGCCCTAGAGCAAGTAAACCCCCATTTTACCGACTTTTGTATGTTATAGTCCATGACATTTTATGGTGACTCAGAATTTCGATGTTATTTTTTGCCAAAAATATTACATGGACATTCATTAAGACCTTAGCTATGGAGCTAGTTGGTCGCCATAATATAAACGACCCATTTACATGGTCAAATGAGCCCCAGTGAAGGTAAACCCCCCATTTTGCTGATTTTTGTGTGCTATAGTCCACGACATTTTATGGTGACCCAAAATTTCGATGTCATTTTTGCCAAAACCATACATGGACCTCCATTAAGACCTTAGTTATGAAGCCAATTGGTCTCCACAGCCAAAACGTCCCATATACAAGGTTAAATGAGCCAGAGCAGGTAAACCCTTTCTTTTGTCAATTTTCGTGTGTTATAGTCCACATCATTTTATGGTGACTCTGAATTTTGATGTCATTTATGCCAAAAATTTACAAGGACATCCGTTAAGACCTTTGATATGGAGCCAGTTGGTCACCACGGTAAGGCCCATTTTCAAGGTCAAACAAGCCCTAGAGCAGGTAAACCCCCCATTTTCACGATTTTTGTGTGCTATAGTCCACGACATTTTATGGTAACCCATAATGACGATGTCATTTTTGCCAAAAACTTACATGGACCTCTGTTAAGACCTTAGCTATGGATCCAGTTGGTCGCCACCGCCAAAACGGCCCATTTACAAGGTCA
Organism: Solanum pinnatisectum; assembly: GCA_035578085.1. Lineage (NCBI taxonomy): Eukaryota > Viridiplantae > Streptophyta > Magnoliopsida > Solanales > Solanaceae > Solanum > Solanum pinnatisectum. The sequence goes on from CM069076.1 coordinate 50,169, forward strand.
AAAGAGCCCTAATGCACGTAAACCCCCTATTTTGCCCATTTTTTGGTGCTATAGTCAACGAAATTTTACGGTGATCCAGAATTCCGATGTCATTTTTGCCAAAAATGTACTTGGATGTCCGTTAAGACCTTAGATATGGAGCCAGTTGGTCGCCACAACATAAATGGCCCATTTACAAGGTCAAACGAGCCTAGAGCAGGTAAACCCCTTATTTTATCGATTTTCGTGTGCTATAGTCCATGACATTTTATGGAGACCCAGAATTTTGACGTCATTTTTTTCCAAGAACTTACGTGGACCTCCGTTAAGACCTTAGCTATAGAAACAGTTGGTTGCCACGGCCAAAACAGCCCATTTACAAGGTTAAATGAGCCCCAAAGCAGGTAAACCCCAAAATTTTGATGATTTTCGTATGCTATAGTCCACGATATTTTATGGTGATCCAAAATTCCAACGTCATTTTTGCCAAAAATTTTCATGGATGTCCATTAAGACCTTAGCTATGGATCCAGTTGGTCTCCACAGCTAAAACGGCCCATTTACAAGGTCAAATGAGCCCCATAAAAGGCAAAACCCCCATTTTGCCGATTTTTGTGTGCTATAGTTCACCATATTTTATGGTAACCCAAAATTTCGACGTCATTTTTGCCAAAACCTTACATAGAAATCCATTAAGACCACAGTTATCGAGCCAATTGGTCGCCATAGCGAAAACGGCCCATATACAAGGTCAAATGAGCCCCAGAGAAGGTAAACCCCTTCTTTTACCAATTTTCCTGCGCTATAGTCCACGACATTTTATGGTGACCAAGAATTTTGATGTCATTTATGCCAAAAATTTACATGGATGTCTGTTAAGGCCTTTGCTATGGAGCCAGTTGGTCTCCACGGCCAAAACAACCCATTTACAAGGTCAAACGAGCCCAGGGCAGGCAAACCCCTCATTTTGCTAATTTTCGTGTTCTATAGTCCACAACATTTTATGGTGACCCAGAATTTTGACGTCTTTTATGCTAAAACTTTACATGGATGTCTGTTAAGACCTTAGCTATGGAGAAAGTTCGTCGCCACAGCCTAAACGGCCTATTTTCAAGGTCAAAAGAACCCAGAGCAGGTAAACACCCTCTTTTACTGATTTTCGGCTGTTCTTGTCCACGTCATTTTATGGTGATCCAGAATTCCGAAGTCATTGTTGCCAAAAATTTACATGGACGTTTGTTAAGACCTTAGCTGTGGAACCAGTTAGTTTCCATGGCAAAAATGGCCCATTTTCAAGGTCAAACATAAACGCCCTCTTTTGCCGATTTTGGTGAGCAATAGTCTATGGCATTTTATGGTGACCCAGAATTCCGACATCATTTTTGCCAAAAAAATACATAGAAATCTATTAAGACCTTAGCTATGGAGCTAGTTTGTTGCCACGGCCAAAACAACCCATTTACAAGGTCAAATGAGCCCTAGAAAAGGTAAACCCCTTCTTTTGTCAATTTTCGTATGCTATAGTCCACGGCATTTAGTGGTGACCCAGATTATGATGTCATTTATGCCAAAAATTTACATGGACGTCACATAAGACCCTATCTAAGGAGCCAGTTTGTCGCCACGGCCAAATCGGCTAATTTACATGGTCAAACGAGCCCTAGAGTAGGTAAACCCCCCATTTTGCTGATTTTTGTGTGTTATAGTCCACAATATTTTATGGTGACCCGAAATTCCAACCTTATTTTCACTAAAAATTTACATGGACCTACGTTAAGACATTAACTATAGAGCCAGTTGGTCTCCAAGGCTGAAATGACCCATTTACAAGGTCAAATGAGCCCAGATTAGGTAAACCCCCCATTTTGCCGATTTTCGTGTTCTATAGTCCACGACATTTTATGGTGACTCAGAATTTCGACGTCATTTTTACCAAAAACATACATGGACCTCCTTTAAGACCATATTTATGGAGCTAGATGGTCTCCATGGCCAAAATGGCCTATTTACAAGGTCAAATGATCCCAAGAGCGGGTAAACCCTCCATTTTGCCAATTTTCGTGTTCTATAGTCCACGAATTTTATGGTGACTCAGAATTCCGGTGTCATTTTTGCTAAAAACTTACATGGACCTCCGTTAAGACCTTAGTTGTGGAGCCAATTGGTCACCACGACCAAATCGGCCCATTTTCAAGGTCAAACGAGCCCCAGAGCAGGTAAACCCCCTATATTGCCAATTTTTGTGTGCTATAGTCCACGACATTTTATGGTGACCCAGAATTAAGATGTCATTTTGCTTAAAACATACATGGACCTTTGTTAAGACCTTAATTTTTGACCTAGTTGGTCGCCACGTCCAAAACGACCCATTTACAAGGTCAAACTATCCCTAGAGCAGGTTAAACCCTTATTTTGCCGATTTTCAAGTGCTATTGTCCACGACATTTTATGGTGATCCAAAATTCCGATGTCATTTTTGCTAAAAATTTACATAGACGTCCTTTTAGACTGTAGCTATAGAACCAGTTGGTCACCATGGCCAAAATGGCCCATTTTCAAGGTGAAACGAGCCCCAGAGTAGGTAAAGCCCCTCTTTTGCCAATTTTTGTGAGCTATAGTCCACGACATTTTATGGTGATTCAGAATTCTGATGTCATTTTTGCCAAAAACATATATCGACATCCGTTAAGACCTTAACTATGGAGCTAATTGGTCACCACAGCCAAAACAGCCCATTTACAAGGTCAAATGAACCCCAGAGAAGGTAAACCCCTTCTTTTGCCAATTTTCGTCTGCTATATTCAACGGTATTTTATGGTGACCCAGAATTACGATGTCACTTATGCCAAAAATTTACATAGACATCCGTTAAGACCTTATTTATGGAACCAGTTGGTCGCCACAGCCAAACCGGCCCATTTACAAGGTCAAACATTCCCCAAAGTAGGTAAACCCCCCATTTTGCAAAAAACTTACAGGGACCACTGTTAAGACCTTAGCTATAGAGCCAGTTGGTCTCCATGGCTAAAATGGCCTATTTACAAGGTCAAACGAGCCCCAGAGTAGGTAAACCCCCCATTTTGCCAATTTTCGTGTGGTATAGTCAACAACATTTTATGGTGACCCAAAATTTCGATGGCATTTTTGGAAAAACCTTACATGGACCTCCATTAAGACCTTTGCTATCAAACCAATTGGTTGCCATTGCCAAATCGGCCCATTTACAAGGTCAAACGAGCCCTAGAGTAGGTAAAACCTCTATATTGCCTATTTTCGTGTGCTATAGTCCACGACATTTTATGGTGACCCAAAATTCTGATGTAATTTTTGCCAAAAACTTACATGGACCTCCGTTAAGACCTTAGCTATGGATCCAATTGGTCACCACGGCCAAATCGACCCATTTACAAGGTCAAACAATCCCCAAAGGTGGTAAACCGGTGTGTTATAGTACATGATATATTATGGTAACCTTGAATTTCGATGTCATTTTTGCCAAAATCTTACATGGACCTTTGTTAAGATATTAACTATGGAGCCAGTTAGTCTCTATAGCCAAAACGGCCCATTTAAAAAGTCAAACAATCCCAGAGCAGGTAAACCCCCATTTTGCCGATTTACATGTGCTATAGTCCATAACATTTTATGGTGACCCAGAATTTCGATGTCATTTTAACCAAAAACTTAAATGCACCTTTGTAAAGACCTTAGCTATGGGGCTAGTTGTTCGCCACGGCCAAAATAACTCATTTCTAAGGTCAAACGAGCCCCAGAGCCGGTAAACTCCTAATTTTTCTGATTTTCATGTGCTATAGTCCATAATATTTTATGGTGATTCAAAATTCTGATATTAGTTTTGCCAAAAACTTACATGGCCTCCGTTAAGACCTTAGCAATAGAACCAATTGGTCCCACGGCCAAAACGGCCCATTTACAAGGTCTAACGAGCACCATAGCAGGTATACCTCCCATTTTGCCGATTTTTGGGTACTATAGTCCATGTCATTTTATGTTGACTCAGAATTCCTATATCATTTTGGCCAAAAACTTACATAGACCTCCGTTAAGACCATATCTATGGAGCTAGTTTGTCACCACGGCCAAAACGGCCCATTTACAAGGTCAAACAAACCCCAGAGCAGGTAAACCCCCATTTTGCCAATTTTCTTGTGCTATAGTCCAAGATATTTTATGGTGACCCAAAATTTCGACGTTATTTTTGCCAAAAACTTACATGGACCTCCATTAAGACCTTAGCTATGGAGCCAATTAGTCGCCACGGCCAAAACGACACATTTACAAGGTTAAAGGAACCCCATAGCAGGTAAAACCCCATTTTGCCTATTTTTGTGTGCTTTAGTCCACGACATTTCATGGTGTCCCAGAATTTCGATGTCATTTTTGCCAAAAACTTACATGGACCTCCTTTAAGTCCTTAGCTATGGAGCTAGTTGGTCGCCACGGCTAAAATGGCCCATTTACAAGGTAAAACGAGCCCCAGAGACGGTAAACTCCCTATATTGCCGATTTTTGGGTGCTATAGTCCCCGACATTTTATGGTGATCTCGAATTCTGATGTCATTTTTGCCTAAAATATACATGTACCTCCGTTAAGACCATAGTTATGGAGCCAATTGGTCGCCTCTGCCAAAACGGCCCAATTACAAGGTCAAACGAGCCCAGAGTAGGTAAACCCCCCCCCCCCATTTTGCCAATTTTCAAGTGCTATAGTCCACGGCATTTTATGGTGACTCAGAATTGCGACATAATTTTTACCAAAAACTTACATGGACCTCCATTAGGACCTTAGGTGTGGAGCCGGATGGTCGCCACAGCCAAAACTACCCATTTACAAGGTCAAATGAGCACCAGAGAAGTTAAACTCTCAATTTTGCTGATTTTCGTGTACTATAATCCATGACATTTTATGGTGATCCGAAATTCCATCGTCAGTTTTGCCAAAAACTTACATGGAACTCCGTTAAGACCTTAACTGTGGATCCAGTTTGTTGCCACTGCCAAAATGGCCCATTTCTAAGGAGAAATGATCCCTAGAGCACGTAAGACCCCCATTTAGCCGATTTTCATGTGCAATAGTCCACGACATTTTATGCTGTCCCAGAATTCCGAAGTCATTTTTGCCATAAACTTACATGAACCTCCATTAAGACATTAGATATGGAGCCAGTTGGTCGCCATGGCTAAACCAGCCCATTTACAATGTCAGATGAGCCCTAGAGTAGGTAAACCCCCCATTTTGCCGATTTTCGTGTGCTATAGTCCATGACATTTTATGTTGTCCCAGAATTTCGAAGTAATTTTTGCCATAAACTTACATGAACCTCCATTAAGACATTAGCTATGGAGCCAGTTGATCGCCACGGCTAAACCAGCCTATTTACAATGTCAAACGAGCCCCAGAGCAGGTAAACCCCCCATTTTACCAATTTTTGTGTGCTATAGTCCATGACATTTTATGGTGACCCAGAATTTCAATGTCATTTTTGTCGAAAACATACATGGACCTCCGTTAAGACCTTAGCTATGGAGCCAGTCGGTTGCCATGCCTAAACCGACCCATTTACAAGGTCAAATGAGCCCCAGAGCAGGTAAACCCCCTATTTTTCTAATTTTCGTGTGTTATAGTCCACTGTATTTTATGGTGACCCAAAATTCCGACGTTATTTTGCAAAAAGCTTACGTGGACCTCCATTAAGCCTTAGCTATAGAGCTAGTTGGACGCAGTGGCCAAACCGGCCCATTTACAAGGCTAAACGAGCCCAAAGAAGGTAAACCCCCATTTTTGCCTATTATTGTGTGTTATAGTCCACGGTATTTTTTGGTGACCCAGAATTTCGACGTCATTTTTGGCAAAAACTTTCATGGACCTCCGTTAAGACATTACCTATGGTGCTAGTTGGTCTCTATAGCCAAAATGGCCCATTTACAAGGTCAGACGAGCCCAGAGCAGGTAAACACCCCATTTTGACGAATTTCGTGTGCTATAGTCCATGGATTTTTTGGAGATCCAGAATTTTGATCTTATTCTTGCCAAATTTTTTTATGCACATCGGCTAAGATCTTAGCTATAGAGCTAGTTGGCCCTCACAGCCAAAATGACACATTTTCAAGGTCAAACGAGCCCAGAGAAGATAAAGCCCCCTCTCCATTGGGCCGAAATTCGTTTGGTATAGTCTATGGATTTTTTGGTGATCCAGAATTCTGACCTCATTTTTGCCAAATTTTTTATAGATGTCCGTTAAGACCTTAGCTATGGAGCTAGTTGGCCTTCACTACCAAAACAGCCCATTTTCAAGGTCAAACGAGCCCCGAAGCAGATAAACCCCCCATTTTACCGATTTTCGTATGTTATAGTCCATGGATTTTTTAGTGATCCGAAATTCCCACCTCATTTTTTGCTGAAATATTTCATGGACGTCTGTTAAGACCTTAGCTATGGAGCCAGTTGGCCCTCACAGCTAAAACGACCCAATTTCAAGGTCAAACGAGCCCCGGAGCAGGTAAACCCCACATTTTGCCAATTTTTGTTTGCTATAGTTCACCATCTTTTTTGGTAATCTAGAATTCCAACCTCATTTTTGCCGAAATTTTTATGGACGTCCGTTAAGACCTTAGCTATGGAGCCAGTTGGCCCTCATGGCCAAAACATCCCATTTTCAAGGTTAAACAAGCCACGGAGCGAGTAAATCCCTATTTTGCCAATTTTTATGTGCTACAGTTCACCATCTTTTTTGGTGATTCGAAATTCCAACTTCATTTTTGCAAGAATTATTCATGGACGTCCGTTAAGACCTTAGCTCTGGAGCCAGTTGGCCAACACTATCAAAACAACTCATTTTCAAGGTCAAACCAGCCCTAGAGCAGGTAAACCCCCAATTTTGCCGAATTTTGTGTGCTATAGTGCATGGATTTTTTGGTGATAAAAAATTTCGACCTCATTTTTGCCAAAAATTTTCATGGACGTCTGTTAAGACCTTAGCTATGGATCCAGTTGGCCTTCACAGCTAAAACGACCTATTTACAAGGTCAAACGAGCCCCGGAGCAGTTAAACCCCCCATTTTGCTGATTTTCGTGTGCTATAGTCCATGAATTTTTTTGGTAATTCTGAATTTCGACCTCCTTTTAGCCGAAATATTTCATGGACGTCCGTTAAGACCTTAGCTATGGAGCTAGTTGGCTCTCATGGCCACAACGGCCCATTTCCAAGGTCAAACGATCCCCAGAGCAGGTAAACCCCCCATTTTGCCGATTATCGTGTGCTATAGTTCACCATCTTTTTTTGTGATCCAAAATTCCGACCTCATTTTTGTCAAAATTTTTCATGGACGTCTGTTAAGACCTTAGCTATGGAGCTAGTTGGCCCTCACGGCCAAAACGGCCAATTTTCAAGGTCAAGCGAGCCCCGAAGCAGGTAAACCCCCTATTTTTCCAATTTTCGTATGCTATAGTCAATGGATTTTTTGGTGATCCAAAATTTCGACCTCATTTTTGCCAAAATTTTTCATGGACATCCGTTAAGACCTTAGTTATGGAGCTAGTTAGCCCTCATGGCTAAAATGACCCATTTTCAAGGTCAAACGATCCCCGTAGAAGGTAAAGCCCCTATTTTGCCGATTTTCGTATGCTATAGTCTATGGAATTTCGGTGATCATAATTCCAACCTCATTTTTGCCACAATTTTTCATGGTCGTCTGTTCAAACTTTAGCTATGGATCCAGATGGCTCTCACGGCAAAAAGACCCATTTTCATGGTCAAAGAGCCTAGGGCAGGTAAACCTCCCAAGTTCCCAATTTTCGTGAGCTATAGTTCACAATCATTTTGGGTGATCAAGGATTTCGACATCATTTTCTCCAAAATTTTTCATGGACGTCTGTTAAGACCTTAGCTATGGAGCTAGTTGGCCCTCACTGCCAAAATGACCCATTTTCATGGTCAAATGATCCCTAGAGCAGGTAAACCCCATATTTTGCCAATTTTCGTGTGCTATTGTCCACGACATTTTATGGTGACCTGGAATTCCGACGTCCTTTTTGCAAAAAATTTACATGGACCTCCGATAAGACCTTATCTATGAAGCCAATTGGTCGCAAGTGCCAAAATGGCCCCTTTACAAGGTCAAACGAACACCAAAGCAGGTAAACCCCCTAGTTTGTCGATTTTCATGTGCTATAGTCCACATCATTTTATTGTGACCTAGAATTCTGACATCATTTTTGCCAAAACCTTACAAGGACCTCTGTTAAGACCTTAGATATGGAGCCAGTTGGTCGCCATGGCCAAAATGGCCCATTTACACGGTCAAATGAGCCCCTAAGCAGGTAAACCCCCGATTTTGCAGATTTTTGGGTGCTATAGTCCACGACATTTTATGCTGACTCAAAATTTCGATGTTATTTTTGCCCAAAACTTACATGGACCTAGGTTAAGACCTTATCTAAGGAGGCAGTTGGTCGCCACAGCCAAAACGACCCATTCACAAGGTCAAACGAGTCAGAGAGCAGATAAACCCACTATTTTACCAATTTTCGTGTGCTATAGTCAACAATATTTATTGCTGACCCAGAATTTGGACGTTATTTTCTCTAAAAACTTATATGGACCTACGATAAGACCTTAGCTATGGAGCCTGTTGGTTACCATGGCTAAAAAGGCCCAAATACAAGGTCTAACGAGCCCCATAGCAGTGAAATCCCCATTTTGTCGATTTTCGTGTGCTATAGTACACGACATTTTGTGGTGACTCAGAATTCCAACATCATTTTTGCCAAAACTTACATGGACCTCCGTTAAGACTTTAGCAATAGAGCTAGTTGGTCGCTAAAGCCAAAACGACCCTTTTACAAGATCAAACAAGCCCTAAAGAAGGTAAATCCCCCATATTTTCAATTTTCGTGTGCTATAGTCCACATCATTTTATAGTGACCCAGAATTTCGAGATCATTTTTGCCAAAAACTTACAAGGATATCTATTAGGACCTTAGCTATAGAGCCAGCTTATCGCCACGGAAAAAACGGCCCATTTACAGGGTCAAACGAGCCCTGAACAGGTAAACCCTTATTTTGCCAATTTTCGTGTGTTATAGTTCACGACATTTTGTGGTGACCTAGATTTATGACGTCATTTTGGCTAAAACCATACATGGACCTCCTATATGACCTTTGATTTGGAGCTAGTTGGCCGCCACTACCCAAACGGCCCATTTACAAGGTCAAACGAGCCCCAAAGTAGGTAAACCCCCCATTTTGTCGATTTTCATGTGCTATAGTCCACGGCATTTTATGATGACCTAGAATTTTGATGTCATTTTTGGTAAAAACTTACATGGACCTCTGTTTAGACCTTAGCTGTGGAGCTAGTTAGTCGCCACGGCTAAAACAACCTATTTACAAGGTCAAACAAGCCTCAGAGCAGGTAAACCCCCCATTTTGCCCATTTTCTTGTGCTATTGTCCATGATATTTTATGGTGACCCAGAATTTCTACATAATTTTTGCCAAAAACTTACATGTACATCCGTTAAGACCTTAGATATGGAGCTAATTTGTAGCCATGACCAAAACAACCCATTTACAAGGCCGAACGAGCCCCTAAGTAGATAAACCCCCTATTTTATCGATTTTCGTGTGCTATAGTCCACGACATTTCATGGTGACCCAAAATTCTGATGTCATTTTTGCCAAAAACTTAGATGGACCTCCTTTAAACCTTAGCTATGGATCTAGTTGGTCGCTACGGCCAAAACAGCCCATTTACAAGATCAAACGAGTCCCAGAGTAGGTAAACCCCCAATTTTTCCAATTTTCGTGTGCTATAGTCTACATCATTTTATGGTCACCCAGAATTCCGAGATCATTTTTGCCAAAAACATACACAGACATCCATTAGGACCTTAGCTATGGAGCTAGCTTGTCGCCACGGCCAAAACGATCCATTTACAGTGTCAAACGAGCCCAGAGCAGGTAAACCCTCATTTTTGCCAATTTTTGTGTGCTATAGTCCACGACATTTTATGGTAACCTGGATTTCCGACGTCATTTTTGCAAAAAACTTACATGGACCTCCAATATGACCTTAGCTTTGGAGCCAGTTGGTCGTCACTGCCAAAACGGCCCATTTACAAGGTCAAACGAACCCTAAAGTAGGTAGACCCCCCCATTTTTTTGATTTTCGTGTGTTATAGTCTACGACATTTTATGGTGACCTAGAATTTTGTGGTCATTTTTGGCAAAAACTTACTTGGACCTGCGTTTAGACCTTGGCTATAGAGCTAGTTGGTCGCCACGGTGAAAACAACCCATTTACAAGGTTAAATGAGCCCAGAGCAGGTAAACCCCCCATTTTGCCAATTTTCGTGTGCTATAGTCCACGATATTTTATGGTGACCCAGAATTCCAACATAATTTTTCCAAAAACTTACATGCACATTCGTTAAGACCTTATGTATGGAGCCAATTTGTAGCCACAACCAAAATGATCCATTTACAAGGTCAAACGAGCCCTTAATTAGGTAAATGCCCTATTTTGTCGATTTTCGTGTGCTATAGTCCACGATATTTTATGGTGACACAAAATATTGATTTCATTTTTGCCAATAACTTACATAGACCTCCATTTAGACCTTAGCTAGGGAGCTAGTTGGTCGCCACGGCTAAAACAACCAATTTACAAGGTCAAATGAACCCCAAAGCAGGTAAACCCCCCATTTTGCCAATTTTTGTGTGCTATAATCCACGACATTTTATGGTGACCCATAATTCCGACATAATTTTTGCCATAAACTTACATGTACATTCGTTAAGACCTTATATATGGAGCCAATTTGTAGCCACGGCTAAAATGACTCATTTACAAGGTCAAACGAGCCCCTAAGTAGGAAAACCCCCTATATTGTTGATTTTCATGTGCTATAGTCCATGGCATTTTATGGTGACCCAGAATTTCGATGTCATATTTGCCAAAACATTACATAGACATCCGTTAAGACCTTATCTATGGATCCAGTTGGTCGCCACGGCAAAAACGGCTCATTTACAAGATCAAACGAGCCTCAAAGCATGTAAACTCCCTATTTTCCCAATTTTCAGGAGCTATAGTCCACGTCATTTTATGGTGACCCAGCTTCCGACATCAATTTTTCCAAAAACATACATGGATAACCATTAAGACCTCAGCTATGGAGCCAATTTGTCTCCACGGCCAAAATGGCCCATTCACAATGTCAAACGAGCCCCGAGCAGGTAAACCCCCTATTTGGCCAATTTTCGTGTGCTATAGTCCACTACATTTAATGGTGACCTGGAATTCCAATGTCATTTTTTCAAAAAACTTACATGGACCTCAGTTAAGACCTTAGCTATAGAGCCAGTTTGTCTCCATGGCCAAAATGGCCCATTTACAAGGTCAAACAAGCCCCGAGCAGGTAAACCCCCCATTTTACCTATTTTCGTGATCTATAGTCCACTACATTCTATGGTGACCCAGAATTCGACATCATTTTTGCCAAAAACTTACATGGACATCCGTTAAGAATAGAGCCAGTTCATCGCCATGGCCATAACGGCCCATTTACAAGGTCAAACGAACCCCAGTGTAGGTAGACCAATCATTTTACCGATTTTTATGTGCTATAGTCCACGACATTTTATGGGGACCCAGAATTTCGATGTTATTTTTGCCAAAAACATACATGGAAATCCATTAAGACCTTAGCTATGGAGCCAATTGGTCGTCACAGCCAAAAGGTCCCATTTACAAGGTCAAATAATCCCAGAGCAGGTAAATCCCCCATTTTTTTGATTTTTCCTGTGCTATAGTCCACAACATTTTATGGTGACCATGAATTTTGATGTCACTTTTGCCAAAAACTTATATAGACCTCCGTTAAGACCTTAGCTATGGAGCCAATTGGTTGCCACGGCTAAAACAACCCATTTACAAGGTCAAACGAGCCCGAGAGCAGCTAAACCCCCTATTTTGCTAATTTTTGTGTGCTATATTCCACAACATTTTATGGTGAACCGGAATTCTGATGTTATTTTTACCAAAAACATACATGGACCTCCATTAAGGCCTTAGCTATGGAGCCTGTTGGTCGCCATTGCAAAAAAGGCCCATTTCCAAGGTCAAACGAACCCCAGAGCAGGTAAACCCCCTATTTTGCCAATTTTCGTGTGCTATAGTACATGACATTTTATGGTGACTTAGAATTCCGATGTACTTTTTGATAAAAATTTACATGGACCTTTGTTAAGACTTTAGCTATGGATCCAGTTGGTTGCCACTGCCAAAACGACCCATTTACAAGGTTTAACGAGCCCCAAAGCAGGCAAATCCCTCATTTTGCCTATTTTCGTGTGATATAATCCATGACATTTTATGGTGACCCAGAATTCCGATGTTATTTTTGCCAAAAACTTACATGGACCTCCGTTTAGATCTTAGCTATGTAGCTAGTTGGTCTCGACGGCTAAAACAACCAATTTAAAAGGTCAAACGAGCTCCATAGAAGATAAACTCCCCATTTTATCGATTTTAGTATGCTATAGTCCACGATTTTATGGTGACCCAGAATTCGACATCGTTTTTGCTAAAAACTTACATGGACATCCGTTAAGACCTTATCTATAGAGCCAGTTTGTCGCCAAGGCTATAACGACCCATTTACAAGGTTAAACAAGCCCCAGTGCAGGTAGACTTCTCATTTTGCCAATTGTCATGTGTTATAGTCCACGACATTTTATGGTGACCCAGAATTTTGATGTTATTTTTGCCAAAAACTTACATGGACCTCCATTAAGACCTTAGCTATGGATCCAATTGGTCGTCATTGCCAAAACATCCCATTTACAATGTCAAATGAGCCCAGAGCAGGTAAACCCCCCATTTTTTTGATTTTCTTGTGCTATAGTCCATGACATTTTATGGTGAGCATGAATTACAATGTCATTTTTTCAAAAAGTTATATGGACCTCCGTTAAGACCTTAGTTATGGAGCAAGTTGGTCGCCACGACCAAAACAACCCATTTACAAGGTCAAACAAGCCCGAGAGTAGGTAAAACCCCCATTTTGCCAATTTTCGTGTGCTATATTCCACAGCATTTTATGGTGACCCAGAATTCTGATGTTATTTTGCCAAAAACTTACATGGACCTCCATTAATACCTTAGCTATGGAGCCTGTTGGTCGCCATGGCCAAAAAGGCCCATTTACAAGATTAAACGAACCCAAAGCACGTAAACCCTCCATTTTGCCAATTTTCGTGTGCTATAGTACACGACATTTTATGGTGACTTAGAATTCTGACGTAATTTTTTCTAAAAACTTACATAGACCTCCATTAAGACCTTGGATATGGATCCAGTTGTCGCCACTACCAAAACAACCTATTTACAAGGTCAAACGAGTCCTAGAGTAGGTCAACCCCCCATTTTGACGATTTTTGTATGCTATAATCCACGACATTTTAGGTAACCCAGTATTGCGACATCATTTTTGTCATAAACTTACATGGACTTCCATTTAGACCTTAGCTATGGAGCTAGTTGGTCTCCACAGCTAAAACAGCCCATTTACAAGGTAAAACGAGCCCTAGAATAGCTAAACAACCCATTTTGCGTATTTTCGTGTGCTATAGTCCACGTCATTTTATGGTGACCCAAAATTTCAATGTCATTTTAGCCAAAAACTTACATGGACTTTCGTTAAGACTATAGCTATGGAGCAATTGGCCGGCACGGCAAAAACTACCCATTTACAAGGTCAAACGAGCACTAGAGTAGGTAAACCCCCTATTTTGCCGATTTTTGTGTGCTATTGTCCACGACATTTTATATTGACCCAGAATTATGATATAATTTTTGCCAAAATCTTACATAGACTTCCGTTAAGACCTTAGCTATGGAGCCTGTTGGTCAAAACAGCTAAAACAGCCCATTTACAAGGTCAAACGAGCCGGAGAACAGGTAAACCCCACATTTTGCTGATTTTTGTGTGCTATAGTCAACGGCATATCATGGTGACCCAGAATTTTGACATTATTTTTGCCAAAAACTTACATGGACTTCCGTAAAGACCTTAGCTATGGATCCTGTTGGTCACCATGGCCAAAAAGGCCCAATTACACGGTCAAACGAGCCTCATAGCATGTAAACCCCCCTTTTGCCGATTTTCATGTGCTATAGTACACGACATTTTATGGTGACTTGGAATTCAGACATTATTTTTGCCATAAACTGACCTGGACCACCGTTAAGACCTTAGGAATGGAACCTATTTGTCACCACTGCCAAAACAACCCATTTACAAGGTCGAAGATTCCCAAAGAAATAAACCCCCCATTTTGTCGATTTTTGTATACTATAGTCCACAACATTTTATGGTTACCTAGAATTCCGATGTCATTTTTGCGAGAAACTTACATGGACCTCTGTTAAGACTTTAGCTATGAAGCCAATTGGCCACCACGGCAAAAAATGGCGTATTTACAAGGTAATATGAGCCATAGAGAACCCCATTTTGCCAATTTTCGTGTGCTATAGTTTACCACATTTTATGGTTACCCAAAATTACGATGTCATTTTTGCTGAAAACTTACATGGAACTCTGTTAAGACCTTGGCTTTAGAGCCAATTGGTCACCAAGGCCAAAACGGCCCATTTAGAAGGTCAAACTAGCCCAGAAGCAGGTAAACCCCCCATTTTGTCAATTTTCGTATGCTATAGACCACGACATTTTATGGTGACCCGGAATTACGACGTCATTTTTGCAAAAAACTTACATGGACCTCCCTTAAGACTTTAGTTGTGGAGCTAGTTGGTCGCCATGGCAAAAATGACCCATTTACAAGGTCAAACGAGCCCCAGAGCAGGTAAACCCCATTTTGCCAATTTTCGTGTGGTATAGTCAACGACATTTTATGGTGACCTAGAATTTTGACATCATTTTTACCAGAAACTTATATGGACCTCCGTTAAGACCTTAGCTATGGAGCAAGTTGGTCGTCAAGGCTAAAACGGCTCAATTACAAGGTCAAAGAGCCCCAGAGTAGGTAAACCCCCCATTTTGCCGATTTTCATGTCGTATATTCTACCACATTTTATGGTGACCCGGAATGTCGATGTGATTTTTGCCAAAAACTTACATGGACCTCCGTTATGACCTTAGCCATGGAACAGGTTGGTCTCCACGGCTAAGATGGCCCATTTACAAGGTCAAACAATCCCCATAGCAGGTTAACCCCCCATTTTGCTGATTTTTGTGTGTTATAGTCCACGGTATTTGATGGTGACCCAGAATTCAGACGTCATTTTTACCTAAAACTTACATGGACCCCCGTTAACATATAAACTATGGAGCTAGTTGGTCTCCATGGCCAAAACGGCCCATTAACAAGGTTAAACAAGCCCAAAGCAGGTAAATCCCCTATTTTGCAAATTTTCTTGTGCTATAGTCCACGACATGTTATGGTGACCCAGAATTTCAACGTCATTTTTGCAAAAATATTATATATACCTCCGTTAAGACATTATTATGGAGCTAGTTTGTCGCTGTGGCCAAAACAGCCCATTTACAAGGTCAAACGAGCCCAGAGTAGGTAAACCCCCTATATTGCCAAATTTTGTGTGCTATAGTCCATGACATTTTATGGTGACCCAGAATTCTGACGTCATTTTTGCAAAAAAATGTACATGCACCTCCGGTAAGACCTTAGCAATGGAGCCAATTGGTCGCCATGCCTAAAACGGCCCATTTATAAGATCAAACGAGCCCAGAGTTGGTAAACCCCCATTTTGTTGATTTTTGTGTGCTATAGACCATGGTATTTTATGGTGACCCAGAATTACGATGTCATTTTAGCAAAAAACTTACATAGACCTCCTTTAAGACTTTAGTTGTGGAGCCAGTTGGTTGCCATGGCCAAAACGACCCATTTACAAGGTCAAATGAGCCCCAGAGCAGGTAAACCCCCTATTTTGCCGATTTTTATGTGTTATAGTCCATGACATTTTCTGATGATTCGATATTTTGACGTCATTTTTGCCAAAAACATACATATACCTCTGTTAAGACCTTATCTATGAATCCAGTTTATCACAACGGCCAAAACATCCCATTTACAAGGTCAAACGAACCCCAGAGCAGGTAAATCTCTCATTTTGCTGATTTTTGTGTGCTATAGTCCACGAAAATTTATGGTGACCCAGAATTCCGACATCAATTTTGGTAAAAACATACATGAAACTCCATTAAGACCTTAGTTATGGAGCTAGGTTGTCGCCACGGCCAAAATGACCCATTTACAAGATCAAACGAGCCCAAAGTAGGTAAACCCCCCATATAGTCGATCTTTATGTGCGATAGTCCTCGACATTTTAGAGTGACCCAGAATTTCGATGTCATTTTTGCCAAAAATTTACACGGACCTCCATTAAGACCTTATTTATGGAGCTAGTTGGTCGCCATGGCCAAAACGACCGATTCACAAGGTCAATTGAGCCCCATAGTAGGTAAACCCCCCATTTTGTTGATTTTCGTGTGGTATAGTCCACGACATTTTTTGGGACCCAGAATTTTGATGTCATTTTTGCCAAAAACTTACATGGACGTCCGTTAAAACATTAGCTATGGAGCCAGTTGGTCGCCACGTCCAAACCGGCCCATTTACAAGGTCAAACGAACCCCAGAGTAGGTAAAACCCCCATTTTGCCGATTTTCATATGTTATAGTCCACGGTATTTTATGGTAACCCAGAATTCTGACGTTATTTTTGCCAAAAACTTACATGGACCTATGTTAAGACATTAACTATGGAGCAAGTTGGTCTCCATGGCTAGAACGACCCATTTACAAGGTCAAACGAGCCCAGAGCAGGTAATCCCCCTAATTTACTGATTTTCGTGTGTTATAGTCCATGGTATTTTATGGTGACCCAGAATTCTGATGTCACTTTTGCCAGAAACTTATAGGGACCTCCGTTAAGACCTTCGCTATGTAGCCAGTAGGTCGCCACGGCAAAAATGACCCATTTCCATGGTCAAATGCACCCCAGAGCAGGTAAACTCCCAATTTCTCTAATTTTCTTTTGCTATAGTCTACGACATTTTATGGTGATTCGTAATTCCAACGTCATTTGTGTGAAAAACTTACATGGATATCCGTTAAGACCATAACTATGGAGCCAAGGTGTCTCCATTGCCAAAATGGCCTATTTACAAGGTCAAACGAGCCCAGAGCACGTAAACACCCCCATTTTGGCACTTTTCGCATGCTATAGTACACGACATTTTATGGTGACCCGGAATTCCGATATCATTTTTACCAAAAACTTACATGAACCTCTATTGAAACCTTAGCTATGGAGACAATTTGTCGCTACGGCCAAAATGACCCATTTACAAGGTCAAACGAGCCCCAGAGCAGGTAAACCCCCCATTTTGCCGATTTTTGTGTGCTATAGTCCACGACATTTATGGTGACCCATAATTCTGACGTCAATTTTTCCTAAAATATACATATACCTCCGTTAAAACCTTAGTTATGGAGCTAGTTGGTCACCACGGCCAAAACGACCCATTTACAAGGTCAAATGAGCCCAGAGCAGGTAAATCCCCTATTTTGCCAATTTTTGTGTGCTACAGTCCTCGACATTTTATGTTGACCAAAAATTCCAATGTCATTTTTGCCAAAAACTTACATGGACCTTAGCTATGGTACCAGTTGATCGCCAAAACTACCCATTTCCAATGTCATACAAGCCCCAAAGTTGGTAAACTCCCCATTTTGCCAATTTTCGTATGCTATAGACCATATCATTTTATGGTGACCCAAAATTCTGACGTCATTTTTGTCAAAAACATACATGGACCTTTGTTAGGACCTTAGCTATGGAGCTAATTGGTCACCATGGCCAAAACGGCCCATTTACAAGGTCAAATGATCCATAGAGTTGGTAACCACCTATTTTGCCGATTTTCGTGTGCTATATTGCATGACATTTTATGGTGACCTAGAATTCCGACGTTATTTTTTTCAAAAACTTACATGGACCTCCGTTAAGACCTTAGCTATTGAACCAGTTGGTTGCCACAGCCAAAACAGCCCATTTACAAAGTCAAACGAGCCTAGAGCTGCTAAACCTCCCATTTTTCTAATTTTTGTGTCCTATAGTCCACGACATTTTATGGTGACTCGAAATATCGACGTCATTTTTGCCAAAAACATATACAGACCTCCGTTAAGACCTTAGTTATGGAACTAGGTTGTTGAGACGGCCAAAATAGCCCATTTACAACGTACACAAGCCCAGAGCAGGTAAATCCCTTATTTTACCAATTTTCGTGTGCTATAGTCTACGTAATTTTATGGTGACCCTGAATTCTAACGTCATTTTTGCAAAAAACTTACATGGACCTCCGTTAAGACCTTAGCTATAGAGCCAGTTAGTAGCCATGGTGAAAATGGCCCATTTAGAAGGTCAAACGATCCCCAGAGAAGGTAAACCCTTTTTTTGCCAATTTTCATATGCCATAGTCCACGATATTTTATGGTGACCTGGAATTCCGACGTAATTTTTTACAAAAACATACATGGACTTCTGTTAAGACCTTAACTATGGTTCTAGTTGGTCACCACGGCCAAAACGTTCCATTTACAAGGTCAAACGAGCCCCAGAGTAGGGAAACCCCCTATTTTACCAATTTTCGTGTGCTATAGACCACAACATTTTATGGTAACCCAAAATTCAGACGTCATTTTTGGCAAAAACCTACATGGACCTCCGTTAAGACCTTAAGTATGGATCCAGTTGGTCACCACGGCCAAAACGTCCTATTTACAAGGTCAAACGAACCCCTGAGCAAGTAAACCCCCTATTTTGCCGATTTTCGTGTGCTATAGTCCACGATATTTTATGGTGACTTAGAATTTTAACGTCATTTTTGCAAAAAACTTACATAGACCTCCATTAAGACCTTAGCTATGGAGCCAGTTGGTCTCCACAAAATAAATGGCCCTTTTACAAGGTCGAACGAGCCCAAAAGTAGGTAAACCCCCAATTTTACCGATTTTCGAGTGTTATAGTCCACGACATTTTATGGTGACCTGGAATTCCAATGTTATTTTTGCCAAAAACTTATATGGACCTTCGTTAAGACATTAGCTAAGGAACTAGTTGCTCACCACGGCCAAAACAACCCATTTAAAAGGTCAAACGAATCCCAAAGCAGGTAAACCACCCAATTTTGAAGATTTTCGTGTGCTATATTCCACGAAATTTTATGGTGATCCAAAATTCCGAAGTCACTTTAGCCAAAAATTTACATGGACGTCCTTTAAGACCTAAGCTACGGATCCAGATGGTCTCCACAGCCAAAACACCCATTTACAAGGTCAAACAAGCCCCAGAGTAGGTAAACCCCCCATTTTTCCAATTTTCGTGCATTATAGTCCACGACATTTTATGGTAACCCAGAATTCCGATATCACTTTTGCCAAAAACATACATGGACCTTCATTAAAACCTTAGTTATGGAGCTAGTTGTCGCCACTGCCAAAACGGCCCATTTACAAGGTCAAATGAGCTTTAGAGTAGATAAGCCCCCCATTTTACCAATTTTTGTGTGCTATAGTCAATTGAATTTTATGGTGACCCAGAATTATGACATCATTTTTGCTAAACACATACACGGACCTCTATTAAGACCTTATCTATGGAGACAGTTGGTCGCCCCGGCCAAAACAGCCCATTTTCAAGGTCAAAAGAGCCCAGAGCAGGTAATCCCCCCATTTTGCTGATTTTCGTGTGATATAAGTCCATGGTATTTTATGGTGACCCAGAATTCCGATCTCACTTTTACCAAAAACATACATGGACCTCCGTTAAGACTTTGGCTATGGAGCCAGTAGGTCGCCACTGCAAAAATGACCCATTTCCAAGGTCAAATGAGCCCCAGAGTAGGTAAACTCCCAATTTTTCTAATTTTCTTGTGCTATAGTCCACGACATTTTATGTTGATCCATAATTTTCGATGTCATTTTTGCCCAAAATTTACATGGACCTCCGTTAAGACCTTAACTATGGAGCCAGGGTGTCGCCACAGCCAAAACGGCCCATTTACAAGGTCAAATGAGCCCCAGAGCAGGTAAATCCCCTATTTTGCCTATTTTCGTGTGCTATAGTCCATGGCATTTTATGGTGACTAGGAATTTCGATGTCATTTCTGCCAAAAACTTACATGGACCTCTGTTAAGACCTTACCTATGGAGCCAGTTTGTCGCTACGGCCAAAATGGCCCATTTACAAGGTCAAACGAGCCCCAGAGCAGGTAAACCCCCCATTTTGCCGATTTTCATGTGCTATAGTCCACGACACTTTATGGTGACCTAGAATTCTGATGTCAATTTTTCCTAAAACATACATATACCTCCGTTAAGACCTTAGTTATTGAGCCAGTTGGTCATCACGGCAAAAATGACCCATTTACAAGGCCAAATGAGCCCCAAAGCACGTAAACCCCCCATTTTGTAGATTTTTGTGTGCTATAGTCCGTGGAATTTTATGGTGACCCACAATTCCGACATCATTTTTACCAAAAACTTACATGGACCTTCGTTAAGACCTTAGCTTTGGAGCAAGTTGGTCGCCACGGCCATAACGGCCCATTTACAAGGTCAAATGATCCCCAGAATAGGTAAACACCCCATTTTGATGATTTTCGTGTGCTATAGTCCACAATATTTTTTGGTAACCTAGAATTTCGACGTCATTTTTCCCAAAAACTTACATGGACATTCGTTACGACCTTAGATATAGAGCAAGTTGGTCGCTAAATAAAAAACAACCCATTTACAAGGTCAAAGATCCCAGAGCAGGTAAACCCCCCCCCCCCATTTTGCCAATTTTCATGTGGTATAGTCCACAGTATTTTACAGTGACCTGGAATTTCAGCGTCAATTTTGCAAAAAACTTACATGGACCTCCGTTAATACCTTATATATGGAGCAAGTTGCTCTCCAAGGCCAAAATGGCTCATTTACAAGGTCAAAGAGCCCCAAAGCAGGTAAACACCCCATTTTGTCGATTTTCGTGTGGTATAGTCCACGACATTTTATGGTGACCTAGAATTTTGACTTCATTTTTGCCAAAAAGATACATGGACCTCCGTTAAGACCTTAGCTATGGAACAAGTTGGTCACCACAGCCAAAACAGCCCATTTACTAGGTTAAATGAGCCCAGAGCACGTAAACCCCCCATTTTGCTGACTTTCAAGTGTTATAGTCCATGATATTTTATGGTGACTCGGAATTTCGATGTCATTTTTGCTAAAAACTTACATGGACCTCTGTTAAGACATCAACTATGGAGCCAGTCAGTCTCCACAGCCAAAATGGCCCATTTACAATGTCAAACGAACCTAGAGCAGGTAAACCCCTTATTTTACCAATTTTCGTGCGCTATAGTCCACAGTATTTTATGATTACCCGGAATTCCGATATCATTTTTGCAAGAAACATACATGAACCTTCGTTAAGACCTTAGCTATGGAGCCAGTTGGTCGCCACGGCAAAAATGGCCTATTTACAAGGTCAAATGAGCCCTAGAGAATGTAACACGCCCATTTTGCCAATTTTCGTGTGCTATAGTCCACGACCATTCATGGTTACCCAAAATTCCGCTGTTATTTTTGCCGAAAAATTACATGGAACTCTGGAAAGACCTTAGCTTTGGAGTCAGTTGGTCACCACGGCCAAAACGGCCCATTTAGAAGTTCAAACGAGCCCAGAAACAGGTAAACCCCCCATTTTGCCAATTTTCGTGTGCAATAGTCCACGACATTTTATGGTGACCTGGAAATTCGTTGTCATTTCTGCCAAAAACTTACATGGACCTCCGTTAAGACCTTAGTTATGGAGCCAGTTGGTCACCACAGCCAAAACGGCCCATTTACGAGATCAAACGAGCCCTAGAGCAGGTAAACTCCCCATTTTCCAATTTTTGTGAGGTATAGTCCACTATATTTTATGGTGACCCAGAATCCCACATCATTTTTTCCAAAAACTTAAATGGACATCCGTTAAACCTTAGCTATAGAGCCAGTTTGTCTCCATGGCCAAAATGGCCCATTTACAAGGCCAAACGAGCCCCGAGCAAGTAAACCCCATATTTTGCCGATTTTCGTGTGCTAGAGTCCACTACATTTTATGGTGACCCAGAATTCAACATCATTGTTGCCAAAAACATACATGCACATCCATTAAGACCTTATCTATAGAGCCAGCTTGTCACCACGGCTATCATGGCCCAGTTACAAGGTCAAACGAGCCCCAGTGTAGGTAGACACCTTATTTTACCGATTTTCATGTTTTATAGTCCACGATATTTTATGGTGACCTAGAATTTCGATGTAATTTTTTCCAAAAACGTAAATGGACCTCCATTAAGGCCATAGTTGTGGAGCTAGTTGGTCGTCACAGCCAAAATGTCCCATTTACAAGGTCAAATGAGCCTAGAGCAAGTAAACTCCCCATTTTTCCGATTTTCCTGTGCTATAGTGCACGACATTTTATGGTGACCATGAATTCTGATGCCATTTTTGCCAAAAACTTATATGGACCTCCGTTAAGACTTAGCTATGGAGCCAGTTAGTCGCCACAGCCAAAACAACCCATTTACATGTTCAAACAAGCCCGAGAGCAGAAAACCCCTATTTTGCCGATCTTCATGTGCTATAGTCCACCGCATTTTATAGTGACCCAAAATTCCAACGTTATTTTTTCCAAAAACTTACATGGACCTTTATTAAGACCTTTGATATGGAGCCTGTTGGTTACCATGGCCAAAAAGGCCCATTTACAAGGTCAAACGAATTCCAAAGCAGGTAAACCCCCCATTTTGCCAATTTTCGTCTGCTATAGTACACGTCATTTTATGGTGACTTATAATTCTGATGTATTTTTTGCTAAAAACTTACATGGACCTCCGTTAAGACCTTAGCTATGGATCCAATTGGTCGCCACGGCTAAAACGGCCCATTTACAAGGTCAAACAAGCCCTTGAGCAGGTAAACCACCTATTTTCCAGATTTTTGTGTGCTATAGTACACGACATTTTATGGTGACCCAAAATTCCGATGTTATTTTTTCCAAAAACATTACATAGACCTCTGTTAGGACCTTAGTTATGGTGCCAGTTGGTCACCACTGCCAAAATGGCCCATTTACAAGGTTAAATGAGCCCCAAAGTAGGTAAACCCTCTATTTTGTCAATTTTCGTGTGCTATAGTCCGCGACATTTTATGGTTACCCAAAATTCTGACGTCATGTTTACTAAAAACATACATGGACATTCGTTAATACATTAGCTATGGTGCCAGTTGGTCGTCACGGCCAAAACATCCCATTTACAAGGTCAAACGAGCGCAAGAGCAGATAAATCCCCTATTTTGCCAATTTTCATGTGCTATTATCCACGACATTTTATGGTGACCCAAAAATGCGACTTCAATTTTGCCAAAAACTTACATAGACCTCCTTTAAGACTTTATCTATGGAGCTAGTTGGTCTCCAGGACCAAAATGGCCCATTTACAAGGTCAAACGAGCCCAGAGTAGGTAAACCCTACATGTTGCCTATTTTAGTGTTCTGTAGTCCACGACATTTTATGGTGACCTAGAATTTCGACGTCATTTTTGTGAAAACCTTACATGGACCTCCGTTTATACCTTAGTTGTGGATTCAGTTGGTCACCACGGCTAAAATGGCCCATTTACAATGTCAAACGAGCCCCATAGTAGGTAAACCCCCCAAATTGCAAACTTTCGTGTGTTATAGTCCACGACATTTTATGGTTTCCCAAAATTCTAATGTCATTTTTGCCGAAACCTTACGTGGACCTCCGTTAAGACCTTAGCTATAGAGCCAGTTGGTCGCCACAGCCAAAACAGCCTATTTACAAGGTGAAACGAACCCAAAGCAGGTAAACCCCCTATTTTGCCGATTTTCGTGTGCTATAGTCCACTACATTTTATGGTGACCTGGAATTCAGACGTCATTTTTTCCAAAAACATACATGGACCTCCATTAAGACCTTAGTTATGGAGCCAGTTGATCGCAACGGCAAAAATGACCCATTTACAAGGACAAATGAACCCCATAATAGGTAAACCCCCAATTTTACCGATTTTCGTGTGCTATAGTCCGACGTCATTTTTTGCTAAAACTTACATGGACCTACGTTAAGAACTTAGCTGTGGAGCTAGTTAGTCGCCACCACCAAAACAGCCCATTTACAAGGTCAAACGATCCCCAAAGCATGTAAACTCCCTATTTTGTCGATTTTCGTGTGATATAGTCCACCACATTTTATGGTGACCAGAATTCTGACGTTATTTTAGCAAAAAACTTACATTGACCTCCGTTAAAACCTTAGCTATGGAGCCAGTTGGTCGCCATGGCCAAAACAACTTATTTATGAGGTCATACAAGCCCTAGAGCAGGTAAAAATCCCAATTTGTTAATTTTCATGTGCTATAGTTTACGATATTTTATGGTGACCCAAAATTCCGACGTCATTTTTGCCAAAACCTTACATGGACCTCCGTTTAGACCTTAGTTATGGATCCAGTTGGTCGCCACGGCTAAAGCGGCCCATTTACAATGTCAAATGAGCCCAGAGCAAGTAAACCCCCCATTTTACCAATTTTCATTTGTTATAGACCACGACATTTTAAAATGACCTGGAATTCCGATGTCATTTTAACCAAAGACTTATATGGACCTCCGTTATGACCTTAGATATGGATCTAGTTGATCTCCATGGCCAAAACGACCTGTTTACTAGGTCAAACGAGCCCAGAGCAGGTAACCCCCCCATTTTTCTGATTTTCATGTGCTATAGTCTACGACATTTTATGGTGACCCAGAATTTCGACATCATTTTTTCCAAAAACATACGTGGACATCCTTTAAGACCTTAGCTATAGAGCCAGTTTGTTGCCATGACCAAAACGACCTATTTACAAGGTCAAATGAGCTCCTAAGCAGCAAAACCCCCTATTTTGTTAATTTTTGTGTGCTATAGTCCACGACTTTTTATGGTGCCCCAAAATTCCGTTGTTATTTTTGCCAAAAACTTACATGGACCCCTATTAAGACCATAGTTGCAACCTGTGAGGGGAAATTTTTTTTGGAAAATTGACCCTCTTTAAGTAATGGAGCCACCAGAGTTTGTCAAGCTTGCTGGCAGGCCTAGAACTAAGAGAGTTAGACAGAAAGATGAAGCACTTCAGAGGCAAGGTGAGTGGGATATGTCAAGAAAAGGTAGAGTAATGACATGTAGCAATTGTAGAAAGCCAAATCATAACGTTAGAGGCAAGGTATTTTATTTTTATCCTTTTTCACCTTGTCAGGTGGAGTAATAAAACCAAAATCTCTACAAAAACTTCCAAATTCTCGTCTTGAAGATGATTGTTCTTTTTTAAGCTAATGCTTAAGCTTTGTGTTTGTGCAGAGTTCCAACCCTACAATATTAATGGTGCTTACCAAATCGCCATTTGTTAAGCTGCTATAGGGGATGCGACCATCATTGCAATCCTATATTTTTATCCTTACTTTATCAGCAAAGAGTGGAGGTAGTCCACTGATGAAGCGTTCTTTCCAAAAATCCAGGTGGCAATCTGGACGAATCATGACTTTGCTTAAGAAGGCATGCTTATAGTGAATGAAACTGTCTAAGTTCGGACAACTGAGATTATTCAGGATTTGGAAACTCCTATCTTGAAATAGCTTAGGTTCACCAATGAAATGCTTAGCGATATGATATAGTAAAGTTGCACAAGCATCTTCTCTAGTGATTTGAGAAGTACTTTCGTTGTTTCCTTCAACCTTTACAACAGTCTCTGTTGCTGTGGCATTAATAATGAGTTGTTTAGTCTCATCTTTGCAGTAGTTATCCTACCAATGTTTCAACATACCTGTGAAACCTGCAGCAATCATAGTAGCAACTTCCTTATCTGTTGATCCTCTCATCTTGTACCCATCTCATGGAGTTTGTTGTAAATCTGATGTTCTGCAAGACCATCAATATTCCATTCAGTTATGCTTTTTCCTTTATGAGAAGAGGTAGATAAGAAGGCATGTTCCTCATACTGGAAGTCTGGGAAAGAGGGACGGCTATGATAGTTTTTTCGGTTATGGAATCTATCATTGGATAACTTTTAGAGGGATGTCTTTATCCTGAGTGGTTGAAACTGATTTCTCCTGAAGGGTAGAAACCTTGTTTTGGTTTTTTTCTTCTTGTTTAGAGACTTTGAATTTAGTGAGTTGTTCATTGATCCGGTCAATGATGTTATTTCCTGAGATTTCAAAGGTCTCTGAGAGTTTAGGGAATTTTTCTTTGGAAAATTCAGGTAATTTGAATCCTGGGTTGGGTTCAATATTGTGGTTGGATGAAGTAGAAGCCGGGATAGGTCTTCCACTAAAAATAAGTTTTGTATCTTCAATTATTTTGGAGAATACATGAAGAATTTGGTTTGAGTAGTTATTTTGTTCTACTACTCGGTCTATGTCTGCAGTGGTGAGTAAAGTGCCCGTCTTATCACTTTTCTCTTTAAAGGGAGAAGCTTTAATCACTATTCCTGCAATAGGAATGTTAATACCTTCAAGAGGAGGAGTAATAGACTCAATGACCTTATTTGAAGTAGTATACTATTTATTAATGATAACCTATAAAGACTCAATTTGATTTTCAGTCTTACCAGTCATTTCGAACCATTTGAAGAATTCAATTTCACAACCTATTATTCCCATATCTTTCATCCAAGAATCTCTAAAGGATTCTCTTTCCTTAAGGGTATAGGTAGTTACATACCATTTTCTTTTTGTTTGATTTTCCGGATGAGTCCACATTTTGTGCAAACATCTGGATTAGGAGTAAAGACTTTACCTATTTTTAACGTACCAAGCCAACCTGGTTTCTTTGTTTGAGGAGGTTCCATCACACTTGCAGTGGGGCTATTTGGTTGATTTTAATAGAAGACTTTAGGGATATCTCCTGCAAAATCAACACCTGTAACTTTACCTTTGCTGTTATCAACTGGTTCAGCGATGGAAATTTTTTCATCTTCTGCTTCCTCCGGGGTTTTTGAAGAAGAAGGTGGTCTGTGAACGGATCTCAAGGGATATGAAGTAGAGGCTGACCAGGACGACCTTCGATTAGATGAAGATCTCCTAATTGTATTGTCAAAAAATTTGAGTTCTATAGACCCATCGGAGAATTGAATGACTCTTTCAATCTGAGATCTTTCAGAATGAGACACAAAGGGTTGAGTGATGTTGTCAAAATGCCAATCATTGTTAGAAAGTATATCTTTCCATTTTATGAGACGAGGAACGAAAATAGAACTATGTTCATGGTTGGCTTCCATAAGCATAGTTTCACCTTTAGCGCTTTCATTATATGCTTTAGGTGCAAGAGTAGTTCCATATAAAGGATCTTCAGTGCACTAATTAAAAAGAAAGAAAACTTTCAAGCAAACTAAAGTTTATTGCATATCGAACATAGGGAAATAATGCATTGAGAGAGCTTTCAGAGTAAGATTTTGATAGATGTATCTAAATTTTCTGATGCCCTTAATGAGAAAATGAGTCTCCTTTTATAGGAGGAAATGGGTAATGTCTTTGCATATTAGACATACAAGTGGACGGTTAAGATGTTGCCGACACTAATGGAGGGTCTACTTTGAAAGTAGGTGAAGTGGAGAATATCTTTTTCTTCCTAGTGGAAACATAAGGGCCTACTTCTTTTGACTAAAGTGGCCTTAAGTGGGAATCATTTTATCTTCAAAGATAATGGAAGATATCTTGTCCAAAAGTATTTTGGAACTTAGCTTCTCGATGGATGCCAAATAGGAATAATGAAATACTTTACTTTAGAAAAAGTAATTCTGGCTTTGCCTCTACTTTTCCAAAGAAGTTCCTTTCTTATTCGTAATTGGGATCCATGTAAGCAAAAGCCAAACCTTTGGGATTACACATATCACCATTGTCTTCGCTGCTGCTTTCTGTTGAAGCTGCATCTTCAATCATTTTCATGATTTGATCTTCTTCATAATTATCTAGATTTTCCAATGCTTCCTTCAGTTTTTTTGTGAGTGCAGCTTTGGAAGAATTCTTTGAAGAATTTGACGAACTTGCCTTTCCGTGAGACTGGATTTTAGGTTGTTTGGGGACCCACCTTTAATCTGGATTTGCTTACACAAATATTGGATGCGATCAATATTATTCTTAGAAAAATTTCAAGTAATAATATATGATATTCTTTTTTGAATATAATATTTGCATAATTTAATATGCTCAGGTAATGTGGTTATTTCTTTCTTGATCTAAAATTCTTCAAATCTGTTGAGAAATTGCTGGGGGAGAACTTCCTTGGTTCCTCCGAATAAATTCCACCATTCATAGAACCATCTTGTGATAATGGCTTTAATAATGCTGGGGCTGTACTTTATAAACCAAGTGTGTCTTGGTCGTAAATAAAGAAAATTCATCCATGCTGCCTTATAATCATACCAATTATAAGTTTGTGGACGATGAGTTATTGATAAAGCAATCGGTGTATGTAAATGGTCTGCAAACCATTCAAATGGATCCAAGATTCTCTTAATAGTAAACCTTGAATATTTAATAATAGAGGGATTGTTCTCATCCCTGGAATGCTCTATTTCGATAGAATTGGTGTCAACAAGAATAGCTTCGTAGAACCTTGTTGTTTTAAGGAGATTGTCAGTATCCACAAAATTTGAATCTGTATATCAAGGTTTGATTAGCAGCTGCATGTCAATGTTGCCATACTCCTTGTTTAATGCCATTATTGGCAATACCTGCGCAGTCATAAAATGGAGTTAAGGGGTTTATAATTAATCACCAGTCTTGGTGTTCCTCTTTCTTTCTTCGCGTTATTATTAACATAGAAAGCAGAACAACTCCAAAGAGAATTAGAAACCCTGATGATCTTGTTTTTCAAAAGAGTGTAAATCTCTTTCTTACAAAATTCCATCATTTCGTGATTCATTTGAATAGGCCGAACTTTAGTAGAAATAGCTTGTTCATTGAATCCATCAATGTATGGTAAGGAAACAATATGTTTCTTGCATTTCCAAAATGTATTAGGAAAATCAGAACATATTTCTTTTTCAAAATTCTCACGAAGTTTGGCTATTTTAGTAACCATCTCTGGGGTTTTTAAAATTTGTTCTATTTTCTTAACACGAATTTCATCCTTTAAAAAGGTGAGATGTTGTGATAGATTATTAATACGGAAAACTGTTTTTTCCCTTATAAAATTGCTTTCATCTTGTGAAAGGGTTTTAACAAAAGGAAAATGTAAATCTTTTCCAAGTATTGTATTATTAATACCATTTAAATCAGTAAAATATGGTTTTATCTGAGTGATAAAAGGTATTCCAAGAATGACATCTTCAGTAATTACAAAATCATTTGTCAAACAAATGCCATTGTTGTAAATATGAGCTTCAGAAAGTTTGTAATTAATTTTTAAAAGTTCTCCTGTAGCGGAGTATAATTTGGAAGTACTTTTTTGCAAATACTTCGTAGAGACTATACCTTTTACAATGCAGTTCCGATCTGCACCACTGTCAAGCAAAGCAATTTTTTTAATAACAAAATGTTTATTAACTATAATTTTAACCGGAATATGATGACTCTGAGGTCTAATTGAAGAGATTACCGTTACTCCTGGTGCTACCGAGGTGGACGGAGAATTACCGGTATTAGTAACAATTGGTTCAGCCAAATGATCATTGTTGGTGTGGCTGCTGGGATCTTCGTTAAGACCTATGTTAAGACCTTAGCAATGGAGCCAGTTAGTCACCACGCCCAAAACAACCCATTTACAAGGTCAAACGAGCCCCAAAGCACACAAACTCCCCATTTTGTCAATTTCGTGAGCTATAGTCCACCACATTTTATGGTGACCTGGACTTCCGACATCATTTTAGCCAAAAAATTACATTGACCTTCATTAAAACCTTAGCTACGGATCCAGTTGGTCGCCACAGCCAAAACGGCCTATTTATGAGGTCAACCAATCCCTAGAGCAGGTAAAAATCCCAATTTGCTAATTTTTGTGTGCTATAGTTCACGACATTTTATGGTGACCCGAAATTTTGACATCATTTTTGCCAAAACATTACATGGACCTCCGTTTAGACCTTAGTTATGGATCCAAATAGCCGCCACGGCTAAAACGGCCCATTTACAATGTCAAATGAGCCCAGAGAAGGTAAACACCCCATTTTACCAATTTTCGTGTGCTATAGTCCATGACATTTTATCGTGACCCGAAATTTCGATGTCATTTTAACAAAAAACTTACATAGACCTCCGTTAAGACCTTAGCTTTGGATCTAGTTGATCTCCATGGCCAAAATGGCCTATTTACAAGGTCAAACGAGCCCCTGAGTAGGTAAACCCCCCATTTTTCTAATTTTCATGTTCTATAGTCCATGACATTTTATGGTGACCCAGAATTCCGACATTATTTTTTCCAGAAACATACATGGGCATCCGTTAAGACCTTAGCTATGGAGCTAGTTTGTCGCCACGGCTAAAATGGCCCATTTACAAGGTCAAACCAACCCAGAGCAGGTAAACCCAATATTTTGCCAATTTTCGTGTGCTATAGTCCACGATATTTTATGGTGACCTGGAATTCTGACGTCATTTTTACCAAAAACTTACATGGACCTTCGTTAAGACATTAGCTATGGATCCAGTTAGTCGCCACGGCTAAAACGGCCCATTTACAATGTCAAATGAGCCCAGAGCAGATAAACCCCCCATTTTATCAATTTTCGTGTGCTATATAGTCCACGAAATTTTATGGTGACCAAGAATTCCAATGTAATGTTTACCAAAAACTTTCATGGACCTTTGTTAAGACCCTAGCTATGGAGTCAGTTGGTTGCCACTACCAAAACGGCCCATTTACAAGGTCAAACGAGCCCCAAAGAAGGTAAACCCCCTATTTTGCCTATTTTCGTGTTCTATAGTCCATGACATTTTATTGTTACCCAGAAATCTGACGTCATGTCTTCCAAAAACATACATGGACCTCCGTTAAGACCTTAGCTATGGAACCAGTTGGTCGCCACTGCCAAAATGGTCCATTTACAAAGTTAAATAAGCCCCAAAACAGGTAAACCCCCAATTTGCCTATTTTCGTGTGCTATAGTCCACGACATTTTATGGTTACCCAGAATTCCGATGTCATGTTTACCAAAAACTTAAGTGGACCTCCGTTAAGACTTTAGCTATGGAGCCAGTTGGTCGCCACAGCTAAATCGGCTCATTTACAAGGTCAACTGAACCCAGAGCAGGTAAACCCCCAATTTTATCAATTTTAGTGTGCAATAGTCCACGACATTTTATTGTGACTTAGAATTCGTACGTCATTTTTTCCTAAAACTTACATGGACCTACGTTAAGACCTTAGGTATGGAACTATTTGGTTGCCACGGCCAAAACTGCCCATTTACAAGGTCAAATGACCCCAAGACCAGGTAAACCCCCTATTTTGCCATTTTCGTGTGCTATAGTCCACAACATTTTATGGTGACCCAGAATTCCGACGTCATTTTTTGTGAAAAACTAGATGAACCTCCATTAAAACCTTAGCTATGGAGCTAATTGGTCTCCACAACCAAAACAACCCATTTACATGGTGAAACGAGCCCCAGACCCTATATTTTGCTGATTTTTGTTTGCTATAGTCCACGACATTTTGTGGTGACTCAGAATTCCGACGTCATTTTTTATAAAAACTTACATGGACCTCCTTTAAGACCTTAACTATGGATCCAGTTGATCGCCATGGCCAAAACGGCCCATTTATAAGGTCAAACGATCCAAGAGCAGGTAAACCCCCTATTTTGCTGATTTTCATGTGCTATAGTCCACGATATTTTATGGTGACCCAATACGACTTTATTTTTGCCAAAAACTTACATGGACCTCCTTTAGGACTTTAGCTATGGAGCTAATTGGTCCCCATGACCAAAATTGCCCGTTTATAAGGTCAAACGAGCCTAGAGCAAATAAACCCCACATTTTATGGTGACCTAGAATTTCGACATCATTTTTACGAAAACCTTACATAGGCATCCGTTAAGACCTTAGCTATGGATCCAGTTGGTCACTACGGCCAAAACAATAGATTTACAAGATCAAACGAGCCCCAGAGTAGGTAAACTCCCCATTTTTCCAATTTTCAGGAGCTATAGTCCACGACATTTTATGGTGACCCAGAATCCGACATCATTTTTTCCAAAAACTTATATGGACAACCGTTAAGACCATTGCTATAGAACCAGTTTGTCTCCACGGCCAAAATGGCCCATTTACAATGTCAAACAAGCCCCGAGCAGGTAAACCCCCTATTTTGCTGATTTTCGTGTGCTATAGTCCACTACATTTTATGTTGACCAAGAATTCAACATCATTTTTGCCAAAAACTTACATGGACATCCGTTAAGAGCTTATCTAAAGAGCCAGTTTGTCGCCACGGCTATAACGGCCCATTTACAAGGTCAAACGAGCCCCAGTGTAGGTAGACCCCTCATTTTGCCCATTTTCATGAGCTATAGTCCACGACATTTTATGGTGACCTAGAATTTTGAAGTTATTTTATCCAAAAACTTACATGGACCTCCATTAAGACCTTAGCTATGGAGCCAATTGGTCAAACGGGCCTCAAGCAGGTAAACCCCCCATTTTGCCGATTTCCATGTGCTATAGAGCACTACATTTTATGGTGACCCAGAATTCCGACATCATTTTTGCCAAAAATATATGCGGACCTCCGTTATGACTGTAGCTATGGAGCTAGTTGTCGCCATGGCCAAAACGACCTATTTAAAGTCCACTGCATTTTATGTTGACCCAGAATTTCGACTTTATTTTTGCCAAAAAGATACATGGGCCACTGTTAAGACCTTAGTTGTGGAGATAGTTGGTCGCCATGGCTAAAACGGGCCATTTATAAGGTCAAACGAACCCCAGAGCAAGTAAACCCCTATTTTACCAATTTTCATGTGGTATAGTCCTCGGCATTTTATGGTGACTCAAAATTTTGACGTCATTTTTACCATAAACTTATATGGACCTTTGTTAAGACCTTAGCTATGGAGCAACTTGGTCACCACGGCAAAAACGACCAATTTACAAAGTCAAACAAGCCCAGAGCAGGTAAAACCCCCATTTTGCTGATTTTCGTGTGGTATAGTCAATGACATTTCATGGTGACCTGGAATTTTGACGTCATTTTTACCAGAAACTTATATGGACCTCCGTTAAGACCTTAGCTATGGAGAAAGTTGGTCGCCAAGGCTAAAACGCCTCAATTACAAGGTCAAAGAGCCCCAGAGAAGGTAAACCCCCCATTTTACCAATTTTCGTTTCGTATATTCCACGACATTTTATGGTGACCCGGAACTTTGACGTCATTTTTGCCAAAAACTTACGTGGACCGCCGTTATGAGCTTAGCTATGGAACAAGTTGGTCTCCACGGCAAAGACGGCCCATTTACAAGGTCAAACAATCCCCATAGCAGGTAAACCCCCCATTTTGTTGATTTTCGTGTGTTATAGTCCATGGTATTTGATGGTGACCCAGAATTCCGATGTCATTTTTACCTAAAACTTACATAGACCTCCGTTAACACATTAACTATGGAGCTAGTTGGTCTCCAAGGCCAAAACAGCCCATTAACAAGGTTAAACTAGCCTAGAGCAGGTAAATCCCCCATTTTACAGATTTTTGTGTGTTATAGTCCACAGCATGTTATGGTAACCTGGAATTCTGACATCATTTTTGCCAAAATCTTATATG
Source organism: Solanum pinnatisectum (assembly GCA_035578085.1). Classification (NCBI taxonomy): domain Eukaryota; kingdom Viridiplantae; phylum Streptophyta; class Magnoliopsida; order Solanales; family Solanaceae; genus Solanum; species Solanum pinnatisectum. The sequence continues at coordinate 84,074 of CM069076.1, forward strand.
TACCTCCATTAAGACATTATTATGGAGCTAGTTTGTCGCCACGGCCAAAACAGCCCATTTACAAGGTCAAACGAGCCCAGAGTAGGTAAACCCCCCATTTTGCCAAATTTTGTGTGCTATAGTCCACGACATTTTATGGTGACCCGAAATTCCAACGTCATTTTTGCAAAAAATGTACATGCACCTTCGGTAAGACCTTAGCAATGGAGCCAATTGGTCGCCATGCCCAAAACGGCCCATTTATAAGGCCAAACGAGCCCAGAGTTGGTAAACCTCCATTTTGTTGATTTTCGTGTGCTATAGACCACGACATTTTATGGTGACCCGAAATTACGACATCATTTTTGCAAAAAAACTTACATGGACCTCCCTTAAGACTTTAGTTGTGGAGCCAGTTGGTCGCCATGGCCAAAACGACCCATTTACAAGGTCAAACGAGTCCAAGAGTAGCTAAATCCCCCATTTTCTGATTTTCGTATCGTATATTCCATGACATTTTATGGTGACCCAAAACTTCGATGACATTTTTGCCAAAAACTTACATGGACCTCCGTTATGACCTTAGCTATGGAATAAGTTAGTCTCCACAACAAAGATGGCCCATTTACAAGTTCAAACAATCCGCATAGCAGGTTAACCCCCCATTTTGCTGATTTTCTTGTGTTATAGTCCACGGTATTTGATGGTGACCCAGAATTCCGACGTCATTTTTACCTAAAACTTACATGGACCTCCGTTAACACATTAACTATGGAGCTAGTTGGTCTCCACGGCCAAAACGGCCCATTAACAAGGTCAAACGAGCCCAGAGTAGGTAAACCCCCCCATTTTGCCAAATTTTATGTGCTATAGTCCACGATATTTTATGGTGACTCAGAATTCCGATGTCATTTTTGCAAAAAACGTACATGCACCTCCGGTAAGACCTTAACAATTGAGCTAATTGGTCACCATGCCCAACATGGCCCATTTATAAGGTCAAACGAGCCAAGAGTTGTTAAACCCCTATTTTGTTAATTTTTGTGTGCTATAAACTACGGCATTTTATGGTGATCCGAAATTACGACATTATTTTTTCAAAAAACATACATGGACCTCTGTTAAGACTTTAGTTATAGAGCTAGTTGGTCGCCGTGGCCAAAACGACCCATTTACAAGGTCAAACGAGCCCCAGAGCAGGTAAACCCCATATTTTGCTGATTTTTGTATGTTATAGTCCACGACATTTTATGATGATCCAATATTTTGACATCATTTTTGCCAAAAGCATACATATACAATCCGTTAAGACCTTATCTATGGATCCAGTTTATTGCAACGGCTAAAACATCCCATTTACAAGGTCAAACGAACCCCAGAGCAAGTAAACCCCCCATTTTGCTGATTTTTGTGTGCTATAGTCCACGACAATTTATGGTGACCCAGAATCCGACGTCATTTTTGGTAAAAACATACATGGAACTCCATTAAGACCTTAGCTATGGAGCCAGGTTGCCGCCACGACCAAAACAACCCATTTACAAGGTCAAACGAGCCCAGAGTAAGTAAACCCCCTATTTAGCCAATCTTTATGTGCTATAGTCCTCGACATTTTAGAGTGACCCAAAATTTCGACGTCATTTTTTCCAAAAATTTACATGGATCTCCATTAAGACCTTAGTTATGTAGCTAGTTGGTCGCCACGGCCAAAACGACCGATTTACAAGGTCAAATGAGCCCCATAGCAAGCAAACCCCCCCATTTTGTTGATTTCGTGTGGTATAGTCCACGACATTTTTTGGGACCCAAAATTTTGATGTCATTTTTGCCAAAAACTTACATGGACGTCCGTTAAAACATTAGCTATAGAGCCAGTTGGTCGCCACATCCAAACCGGCCTATTTATAAGGTCAAACAAACCCCAGAGAAGGTAAACCCCCAATTTTGCCGATTTTCATATGTTATAGTCCACGGTATTTTATGGTAACCCAAAATTCTGACGTCATTTTTGCCAAAAACCTACATGGGCCTCTGTTAAGACATTAACTACGAAGCAAGTTGGTCTCCATGACTAGAACGGCCTATTTACAAGGTCAAACAAGCCTAGATCAGGTAATCCCCCAATTTTATCAATTTTCGTGTGTTATAGTCCATGGTATTTTATGGTGACCCGAAATTCTGATGTCACTTTTGCCAAAAACATAGAAGGACCTCCATTAAGGCCTTCACTAGTAGCCAGTAGGTCGCCACAGCAAAAACGACCCATTTCCATGGTCAAATAATCCCCAGAGCAGGTAAACTCCCAATTTTTCTAATTTTCTTGTGCTATACTCCACGATATTTTATGATGATCTGTAATTCCAATGTCATTTTTGTGAAAAACTTACATGGATATCCGTTAAGACCTTAACTATGAAGCCAAGGTGTCGCCATTGCCAAAACAGCCTATTTACAAGGTCAAATGAGCCCCAGAGCACGTAAACCCCCGATTTTTGCCGATTTTCGCATGCTATAGTACACGACATTTTATGGTGACCTGGAATTGCAATATCATTTTTACCAAAAACTTACATGGACCTCCATTAAAACCTTAGCTATGGAGGCAGTTTGTCGCTACGGCCAAAACGACCCGTTTATCAGGTCAAACGAGCCCCAAAGCAGGTAAACTCCCCATTTTGCCGATTTTTGTGTGCTATAGTCCACGACATTTATGGTGACCCAGAATTCTGACGTCAATTTTTCCTAAAATATACATATACCTCAGTTAAAACCTTAGTTACTGATCCAGTTGGTCACCACGGCCAAAACGACCAATTTAAAAGGTCAAATGATCCCTAGAGCAGGTAAACCCCCTGTTTTGCCAATTTTCGTGTGCTACAGTCCACGATATTTTATGTTGACCAAAAATTCCAACGTCATTTTTGCTAAAAACTTACATGGACCACCATTAAGACCTTAGCTATGGTTCCAGTTGGTCTCCACGGCCAAAACTACCCATTTCCAATGTCAAACAAGCCCCAAAGGTGGTAAACTCCCCATTTTGCCGATTTTCGAATGCTATAGACCACATCATTTTAAGGTGACCCAGAATTCCGACGTCATTTTTGTCAAAAACTTAAATGGACCTTCGTTAGGACCTTAGCTATGGAGCCAATTGGTCACCATGGACAAAACGGCCCATTTACAAGGTCAAACTATCTATAAAGTAGGTAACCCCCTATTTTGCCGATTTTTGTGTGCTATTTTCCACGATATTTTATGGTGAACCAGAATTTCGACGTTATTTTTGCCAAAAACTTACATGGACCTCTGTTAAGACCTTAGTTATGGAACCAGTTGGTCGCCACAGCCAACACTGCCCATTTACAAGGTCAAACAAGCCTAGAGCAGCTAAACCCCCCTATTTTGCTGATTTTTGTGTGCTATAGTCCACGACATTTTATGGTGACCCGGAATATCGAAATCATTTTTGCCAAAAACATATACAAACCTCCGTTAAGACCTTAGCTATGGAACTAGGTTGTTGAGACAGCCAAAGCAGCCCATTTACAACGTACAGGAGCCCAGAGCAGGTAAACCCCTTATTTTACCCATTTTCGTGTGCTATAGTACTCGTATTTTTATGGTGACCCTGAATTCCGACGTCATTTTTGCCAAAAACTTACATGGACCTCCATTAAGACCTTAGCTTTGGAGCCAGTTGGTAGCCATGTGAAAACAGCCCATTTAGAAGGTCAAACGATCCCCAGAGAAGGTAAACCCCTTTTTTGCAAATTTTCGTGTGCCATAGTCCACGATATTTTAAGGTGACCCAGAATTCCGACATAATTTTTTACAAAAACATACATGAACCTCTGTTAAGACCTTAACTATGGTTGCAATTGGTCACCACAACCCAAACGTTCCATTTTCAAGGTCAAACGAGCCCTAGAGTAGGCAAACCCCCTATTTTACCGATTTTCGTGTGCTATAGACCACAACATTTTATGGTAACCCAAAATTTCGACATCATTTTTGGCAAAAATCTACATGGACCTCGCCACAGCCAAAACGTCCTATTTGCAAGGTCAAACGAGCCCCTGAGCAGGTAAACCCCCTATTTTATCGATTTTCGTGTGCTATAGTCCACGATATTTTATGGTGACTTAGAATTTCGATGTCATTTTGGCCAAAAACTTACATGGACCTCCATTAAGACCTTAGCTATGGAGCCAATTGGTCTCCACAAAATAAACGGCCTTTTTACAAGGTCAAACGAGCCCAAAAGCAGGTAAACCCCCTATTTTACCGATTTTTGAGTGTTATAGTCCACGACATTTTATGGTGACCCGGAATTCCAATGTTATTTTTGCCAAAAACTTAGATGGACCTTCATTAAAACATTAGCTATGGAACCAGTTGGTCACCACGGCCAAAACAACCCATTTAAAAGGTCAAACAAATCCCAAAGCAGGTAAACCACCCAATTTTGATGATTTTCGTGTGCTATAGTCCACAAAATTTTATAGTGATCCAAAATTCCAAAGTCATTTTAGCCAAAAATTTACATGGATGTCCTTTAAGACCTAAACTACGGATCCAGTTAGTCTGGATGGCCAAAACGGCCCATGTACAAGGTCAAACAAGCCCCAGAGTAGGTAAACCCCCCATTTTTTCAATTTTCGTGTGCTATAGTCCACGACATTTTATGGTAACCCAGAATTTCGACAATATTTTTGCCAAAAACATACATGGACCTCCATTAAAACCTTAACTATGGAGCCAGTTGTCGCCACTGCCAAAACGGCCCATTTACAAGGTCAAACGAGCTCTAGAGCAGGTAAACCCCCTATTTTGCCAATTTTTGTGTGCTATATTCAACTGAATTTTATGGTGACCTAGAATTACGATATCATTTTTGCTAAACACATACACAGACCTCTGTTAAGACCTTATCTATGGAGACAGTTGGTTGCCCCGGCCAAAATGGTCCATTTATAAGGTCAAAAGAGCCCATAGCAGGCAATCCTCCCATTTTACCGATTTTCGATTTTCGATTTTATGGTGACCTAGAATTTCGATGTCACTTTTGCCAAAAACATACATGGACCTCCGTTAAGACCTTGGCTATAGAGCCAGTAGGTCGCCACTACAAACACGACCCATTTCCAAGGTCAAATGAGCCCAGAGCAGTTAAACTCCCAATTTTTCTAATTTTCTTGTGCTATAGTCCATGACATTTTATGGTGATCTATAATTCCGACATTATTTTTTTCCAAAAACATACATGGACCTTCGTTAAGACCTTTACTACGGAGCTAGGATGTCGCCACTGCCAAAACGGCTCATTTACAAGATCAAACGAGCCCCAGAGCAGGTAAACCCCCCATTTTGCCTATTTTCGTGTGCTATAGTCCATGGCATTTTATGGTGACCAGGAATTCCGACGTCACTTCTACCAAAAACTTACATGGACCTCCGTTAAGACCTTAACTATGGAGCCAATTTGTCGCTATGGCCAAAACGGCCCATTTACAAGGTCAAACGAGCCGCAGAGCAGGTAAACCCCCCATTTTGCCAATTTTCATGTGCTATAGTCCACGACATTTTATGGTGACCCAGAATTCTGACGTCAATTTTTCCTAAAACATATATATACCTCCGTTAAGACCTTAGTTATTGAGCCAGTTGGTTGCATGGCAAAAACTACCCATTTACAAGGTCAAATTAGCCCCAAAGCAATTAAACCCCCTATTTTGCCGATTTTCGTGCGCTATAGTCCACGACATTTTATGGTGACCCAGAATTTTGACGTCATTTTTACCAAAAACATACATGGACCTCCGTTAAGACCTTAGCTTTGGAGCAAGTTGGTCGCCATGGCCATAACGGCCCATTTACATGGTCAAATGATCCCCAGATTAGGTAAACCCCCCATTTTTACGATTTTCATGTGCTATAGTTCACGATATTTTGTGGTAACCCAGAATTTTGATGTCATTTTTCCCAAAAACTTATATGGACCTTCATTAAGACCTTAGCTATAGAGCAAGTTGGTCGCCATAGCAAAAATAGCTCATTGTCAAAGATCCCAGAGCAGGTAATCCCCCCCCCCCCCCCATTTTGCCAATTTTCGTGTGGTAAAGTCCACAACATTTTATGGTGACCTGGAATTTCAACGTTAATTTTGCCAAAAACTTACATGGACCTCCGTTAATACCTTAGATATGGAGCAAGTTGGTCTCTAAGGCCGAAATGGCCCATTTACTAGGTCAAAGAGCCCAGAGTAGGTAAACACCCCATTTTGCCAATTTTCGTGTGGTATAGTCCGCAGCATTTTATGGTGACCCAGAATTTCGACTTCATTTTTGCCAAAAAGACACATAGACCTCTGTTAAGACCTTAGCTATGGAGCAAGTTGGTCACCATGGCCAAAACAACCCATTTACTAGGTAAAACGAGCCTAGAGCACGTAAACCCCAATATTGCCGATTTTCAAGAGTTATAGTCCACGATATTTCATGGTGACTCAGAATTCCGACGTCATTTTTTACCAAAAACTTACATGGACCTCCATTAAGACATTAACTATGGAGCCAGTTGGTCTCCACAGCCAAAATGGCCCATTACAAGGTCAAACGAACCCAGAGCAGGTAAACCCCTCATTTTATCAATTTTCGTGTGCTATAGTCCACGACATTTTATGGTGACCCGAAATTATGTCGTCATTTTTATCAAAAACATACATGGACCTCCGTTAAGACCTTAGTTATGGAGCTAGATGGTCTCTACGCCAAAACGGCCCATTTACAGGGTCAAACGAACCCAAGAGCAGGTAAACCCCCCATTTTAACGATTTTCGTGTGCTATAGTCCACGACATTTTATGGTGACCAAGAATTTCGAAGTTATTTTTGCCAAAACTCACATGGACCTTTGTTAAGACCTTAGTTGTTGAGCCAGTTGGTCGCCATGGCCAAAACAGCCCATTTACAAGGTCAAACGAGCCCTAGGGCAAGTGAACCCCCTATTTTGCCGATTTTCGTGTGTTATAGTCCACAGTATTTTATGGTGACCCAGAATTTTGACCTCATTTTTGCTAAAAACATACATGGACCTACGTTAAGACATTAAATATGGAGCCAATTGGTCTCCACGGCTAAAATGACCCATTTACAAGGTCAAATGAGCCCAGAGTAGCTAAACCCCCTATTTTACTGATTTTCATGTTCTATAATCCACGACATTTTATGGTGACCTAGAATTTCGATGTCAATTTTGCCAAAACCATACATGGACCATCGTAAAGACCTTAGCTTTGGAACCAGTTGCCGCCACGGCCAAAACGGCCCATTTACAAGGTCAAACGGGCACCAGAGCAAGTAAATCCCCCATTTTTACATTTTTGTGTGCTATAGTCCACTGCATTTTATGGTGAGCCAAAATTCTGACATCATTTTTGCCTAAAACTTACATGTACCTTTGTTAAGACCTTAGTTATAGAGCCAGTTGCTCACCACGTAAAAAATGGTACATTTACAAGTTCAAACAAGCCCCAGAGCTGGTAAACCCCCTATTTTGCCGATTTTCATGTCCTATAGTCCACGACATTTTATGGTGACCCAGAATTTTGACATCATTTATGCCAAAAACATACATGGATCTCCGTTAAGAACTTAGCTATGGAGCTAGTTGTCGCCACTGCCAAAACAACCAATTTACAAGGTCAAACATGTCCCAAAGCAGGTGAACCCCCCATTTTGCCGATTTCTATGAGCTATAGTCCACTGCTTTTTATGGTGACCCAGAATTTTGACTTTATTTTTGCCAAAAAGATACATGGACCAACGTTAAGACCTTAGTTGTAGAGACAGTTGGTCGCCACGACCAAAACGGCCCATTTACAAGGTTAAACGAGCCCAGAGCAGGTAAACTCCCCATTTTGCCAATTTTCATGTGCTATAGTCCATGACATTTTATGGTGACCTGGAATTCCGACGTCATTTTTACCAAAAAATTTCATAGATCTCTGTTAAGACCCTAGTTATGGAGCTAGCTGGTCGCCACGGTCAAACAGCCCATTTACTAGATCAAACGAGCCCAGAGCATGTAAACCCCACATTTTGCCGATTTTAGTGTGGTATAGTCCACGACATTTTATGGTAACCCAGAATTTCGATGTTATTTTTGCCAAAAAATTACATGGTCCTCCATTAAGACCTTAGTTGTGGATCCAGTTGGTTGCCACGGCCAAACCGGCCCATTTACAAGGTCAAACAAGCCCAAAGCAGGAAAACCCCCTATTTTGCAGATTTTTGTGAGTTATAGTCCATGGTATTTTATGGTGACCCAGAATAACGACGTCATTTTTACCTAAAACTTACATGGACCTCCGTTAAGACATTAACTATGGAGCTAGTTGGTCTCCACGGCTAAAATGGAGCGTTAACAAGGTTAAACGAGCTTAGAGCAGGTAAATCCCCCATTTTGCAAATTTTCGTGAGCTATAGTTCACGACATCTTATTGTGACCCAAAATTTTGACATCATTTTTGCTAAAATCTTGCATGTACCTTCGTTAAGACATTAGATATGGAGCTAGTTTGTCGCCACGGCCAAAACAGCCCAATTGCAATGTCAAACGAGCCAAGAGTAGGTAATCCCCCTATTTTTTGAAATTTTGTGTGCTATAGTCCACGACATTTTATGGTGACCCAGAATTTCAACGTCATTTCTACCAAAAACATACAGCCCATTTACAAGGTCAAACGAGCCCTAGAATAGGTAAACCCTCATTTTACTGATTTTCGTGTGCTATAGACCACGACATTTTATGGTGACCTAGAATTATGACGTCATTTTTACAAAAAACTTACATGGACCTTCGTTAAGACTATAGTTGTGGAGCCAACAAGTCGCCATGGCCAAAACGACACATTTACAAGGTCAAACGAGCCCAGTGCAGGTAAACCCCCAATTTTGCCGATTTTTGTGTGCTATAGTCCAAGACATTTTATGATGATCCAAAATTTCGACGTCATTTTTGCCAAAAAAATAGTCATGTACCTCCGATAAGACCTTATTTATGGATCCAGTTATCGTCACGGCCAAAACGGCCCATTTACAAAGTCAAACAAACCCCAGAGCAGGTAAACCCCCCATTTTACTAATTTTTGTGTGCTATAGTCCATGACATTTTATGGTGACCCAGAATTCCGACATCATTTTAGCCAAAAACATACATAGAACTCCATTCAGACCTTAGCTATGGAGCCAGGTTGTCACCATGGCCAAAACGGCCCATTTACAAGGTCAAACGAGCCCAGAGCAGGTAAACCCTCCATTTAGCCGATCTTTATGTGCTATAGTGCACGACATTTTATGGTGACCCAGAATTCCGACGTCATTTTTGCCAAAAATTTACATGGACCTCCATTAAGACCTTAGTTATGGAGCTAGTTGATCACCACGGCCAAAACGACCCATTTACAAGGTCAAATGATCCCCAGAGCTGGCAAACCCCCCATTTTGCAAAATTTTGTGTTGTATATTCCACGACATTTTTTGGGACCCAGAATTTTGATGTCATTTTTGCCAAAAACATACATGGAAATCTGTTAAAACATTAGCTATGGAGCCAGTTGATTGCCATGTCCAAACCGGCCCATTTACAAGGTCAAACAAACCCCAAAGCAGGTAAACCCCCCATTTTGCCAATTTTTGTATGTTATAGTCCACGGTATTTTATGGTAAACCAGCATTCCGACGTCATTTTTGCCAAAAACTTACGTGGACCTCTGTTAAGACATTAACTATGGAGCAAGTTTGTCTCCACAACCAGAACGGCCCATTTATAAGGTCAAACGAGCCCAGAGTTGGTAAACACCTATTTTGCCAATTTTAGTGTGGTATAGTCCACGACATTTTATGGTGACCCAGAATTTCAACGTCATTTTTGCCAAAAACTTAAATCATCCTTCGTTAAGACCTTAGCTATGGAGCAAGTTGGTCACCACGGCCAAAATGGTCCATTTACAAGGTTAAACGAGCCCCAGAGCACGTAAACCCCCCATTTTGCCAATTTTCGAGTGTTATAGTCCACAGTATTCTATGGTGACCCAGAATTCCGATGTCATTTTTGCCAAAAACTTAGATGGAGCTCCGTTAAGACATTAACTATGGAGCCAGTTGGTCTCCACGGCCAAATGGCCCATTTACAAGGTCAAACGAACCAAGAGCAGGTAAATCCCTCATTTTACCAATTTTCGTGTGCTATAGTCCACGGCATTTTATGGTGACCCAAAATTTTGACGTCACTTTTGCCAAAAACATGCTAGGACCTACGTTAAGACCTTAGCTATGGAGTCAGTTGGTCGCCACGGACAAACCGGCCCATTTACAAGGTCAAACATACCCTCGAGCAGGTAAAACCCCCATTTTGTTGATTTTCGTATGTTATAGTCCACGGTATTTTATGCTGACCCGGAATTCCATCGTCTTTTTTGCCAAAAACTTACATGCACTTCCCTTGAGACATTAACTATGGAGCCAGTTGTTCTCCACGGCCAAAACGGCCAATTTACAAAGTCAAATGAGCCCCGAGCAGGTAAATCCCCTATTTTTCCAATTTTTGTGTGCTATAGTCCACAACATTTTATGATGGCCTGGAATTCCGACGTCATTTTTGCCAAAAACTTACATGGACCTCGTTTAAGACATTAGTTATAGAGCTAGTTGGTCGCCCAGCCAAAACGGCCCATTTACAAGGTCAAACGAGCCCCAGATCAGGTAAACCCCCCATTTTGACTATTTTCGTGTGCTATAGTCCACGACGGCCTAAACAACCTAGTCACAAGGTCAAATGAGACACAGAGTAGGTAAACCACCATTTTTCTAATTTTCGTGTGTTATAGACCACGACATTTTATGGTGACCCGAAATTACAACGTCATTTTTGTAAAAAACTTACAATGACCTCTGTTAAGACTTTAGCTGTAGAGCCAGTTGTTCAACATGGCCAAAACGACCCATTTACAAGGTCAAATGAGCCCCAGAGTAGGTAAACCCCCCATTTTGCCGATTTTTATAAGTTATAGTCCACGACATTTTATGTTGATCCAAAATTTTGACGTCATTTTTGCCAAAAACATACATGAACCTCCGTTAAGACCTTATCTATGGATCCAATTTATAGCCACGGCCAAAATGGGCCATTCACAATGTCAAACAAGCCCTAGAGCAGGTAAACCCCTATTTTACTGATTTTTGTGTACTATAGTCCACGACATTTTATGGTGACCTGCAATTTCGACGTCATTTTTACCAAAAAAGTAAATGGACCTCCGTTAAGACATTAACTATGGAGCTAGTTGGTCTCCACGGTCAAAACGGCCCATTTACAAGGTTAAACGAGCCCAGAGCAGGTAAATGCCCAATTTTGTAGATTTTCATGTGCTATATTCCACGACATTTTATGGTGACCCAAAATTTTGATGTCATTTTTGCCACAATCTTACATGTACCTCCATTAAGACATTAGTTATGGAGCTAGTTTGTCGCCATGGCCAAAATAGCCCATTTACAATGTCAAACAAGCCCAGAGCAGGTAAACCCCCCATTTTGCCAAATTTTGTGTGCTATAGTCCACGACATTTTATGGTGACCCAAAATTTCGAAGTAATTTTTTCCAAAAACATACATGAACCTCCGTTAAGACCTTAGCAATGGAGCCAGTTGGTCTCCATGGCCAAAACGGCCCATTTACAAGGTCAAACGAGCCTAGAGTAGGTAAACCCCCATTTTTCTAATTTTCATGTGCTATAGACCACGACATTTTATGGTGACCCAGAATTACGACGTCATTTTTGTAAAAAACTTACATGGACCTCCGTTAAGACATTAGCTGTGGAGCCAGATGGTCAACATGGCCAAAATGACCCATTTACAAGGTCAAACGAGCGCAGAGCAGGTAAACCCCTTATTTCATCAATTTTTTTGTGCTATAGTCCACGATATTTTATGATGATCTGAAATTTCGATGTCATTTTTGCCAAAAACAGACATGGACCTCCATTAAGACCCTATCTATGGATCCAATTTATCGCCATATCCAAAACGGCCCATTTACAAGGTCAAACGAGCCCCAGAGCAGGTAAACCCCCTATTATGCTGATTTTTGTGTGCTATAGTCCACGACATTTTATGGTGACCTAGAATTCCGACGTCATTTTTGCCAAAAACTTAAATGGACCTCTGTTAAGACATTAACTATGGAGCTAGTTGGTCTTCATGGGCAGAACGGCCCATTTACAAGGTCAAACGATCCAAGAGCAGGTAAACCCCCCATTTTGCCAATTTTTATGTGCTATAGTCGATGACATTTTATGGTGAACCTGAATTTCGATGTCATTTTGATGAAAAACTCACATGGACATCCGTTAAGACCTTAGCTATGGAGTCAGTTGGTCACCACAGCCCAAATGGTCCATTGAAGAGGTCAAACAAGCCTCACAGCAAGTAAACCCCCATTTTGCCGATTTTTTTACTATAGTCTATGGCATTTTATGGTGACCTGGAATTTCGATGTCATTTTTCCCAAAAACTTAGATAGACCTCCGTTAAGACCATAACTATGGATTCAGTGGGTCACCACGGCCAAAACGGTCCATTTACAAGGTCAAACGAGCCCTGAGCAGGTAAACACCTTCTTTTACTGATTTTTGTGTGCAATAGTCCATGACATTTTATGGAGACCCAGAATTGTGACGTTATTTTTTTCCAAAAACTTACATGGACCTCCGTTAAGACCTTAGCTATGGAGCTAGTTGGTTGCCACGGCCAAAATAGCCCATTTACAAGGTCAAACGAACCCCAAAGCAGGTAAACCCCAAAATTTTGATGATTTTTGTGTGCTATAGTCCACGACATTTTATGGTGATCCAAAATTCCGATATCATTTTTGCCAAATATTCACATGGACGTCCATTAAGACCTTAGCTATGGATCTAGTTGGTCTCCACGGCCAAAATGGCCCATTTACAAGGTCAAATGAGCCCCAGAGCAGGTAAACCCCCCATTTTACCAATTTTTGTGTGATATAGTCCACGACATTTTATGGTGACCCAAAATTCTGACATTATTTTTGCTAAAATCTTACATAAATCTACATTAAGACCTTAGTTATCGAGCCAGTTGGTCGCCACAGTGAAAACGACCCATATACAAGGTCAAATGAGCCCCAGGGAAGGTAAACCCCTTTTTTTGCTGATTTTCCTGGGCTATAGTCCACGACATTTTATGGTGACCAAGAATTTCAATGTCATTTATGCCAAAAATTTACATGGATGTTCGTTAAGGCCTTTGCTATGGAGCCAGTTGGTCTCCATGGCCAAAACGGCCCATTTACAAGGTCAAACGAGCCCAGAGCAGGTAAACCCCTCATTTAGCCGATTTTCGTGTGCTATAGTCCACAATATTTTATGGTGACCTATAATTCCGATACCATTTTTGCTAAAACTTTACATGGACATCTGTTAAGACCTTAGTTATGGAGAAAGTTGGTCGCCACGGCCAAAACGGCCCATTTCCAAGGTCAAAAGAACCTCAGAGTAGGTAAACCCCCTCTTTTACTAATTTTCGGGTGCTCTAGTCCATGCCATTTTATGGTGATCCAGAATTACAAAGTCATTATTGCCAAAAATTTACATGGAAGTTCGTTAAGACCTTAGCTATGAAACTAGTTGGTCTCCATGGCCAAAATGGCCCATTTTCAAGGTCAAACGTAAACCCCCTCTTTTGCCAATTTTGGAGAGCTATAGTCCACGATATTTTATGGTGATCCAGAATTTTGACGTCATTTTAGCTAAAAAAAAATACATAGAAATCCGTTAAGACCTTAGCTATGGAGCTAGTTAGTCACCACGACCAAAACAGCCCATTTACAAGGTCAAATGAGCCCCAGAGAAGGTAAACCCCTTCTTTTGTCGATTTTCGTGTGCTATAGTCCACGACATTTAATGATGACCTAGAATTATTATGTCATTTATGAAAAATATTTACATGGACGTCACATAAGACCTTATCTATGTAGCCAGTTTGTCGCCACAGCCAAACCGGCCAATTTACAAGGTCAAACGAGCCCTAGAGTAGGTAAACCCCCTATTTTACCGATTTTCGTGTGTTATAGTCCACAATATTTTATGGTGACCCAAAATTTTAACCTCATTTTTGCTAAAAACTTACATGGACCTACATTAAGACATTAACTATGGAGCCAGTTGGTCTCCACGGCCAAAATGACCCATTTACAAGGTCAAATGAGCCCAGAGTAGGTAAACCCCCTATTTTGCCGATTTTCATGTTCTATAATCCTCGACATTTTATGGTGACCTAGAATTTCGACGTCATGTTTGCTAAAAACACACATGGACCTCCTTTAAGACCTTAGTTATGGAGCTAGTTGGTCGCCATGGCCAAAACGGCCCATTTACAAGGTCAAATAATCCCAAGAGCAGGTAAACCCACCATTTTATCTATTTTTGTGTGGTATTGTCAATGACATTTTATGGTGACTCGGAATTCTGATGTCATTTTTGCTAAAAACTTACATGGACCTCCGTTAAGACCTTAGCTATGGAGCTAGTTAGTCGCCACGGCCAAATTGGCCTATTTTCAAGGTCAAACGAGCCCTAGGGCAGGTAAACGCCCCATTTTGCCAATTTTTGTGTGCTATAATCCACGATATTTTATGGTGACCCAGAATTAAGATGTCATTTTTGCTAAAAATATATATGGACCTCCGTTAAGACCTTAGTTTTTGAGCTAGTTGGTCGCCATGGCCAAAACGGCCCATTTACAAGGTCAAACTACCCCTAGAGCATGTTAACCCCTTTTTTTTTGCAGATTTTTAGGTGCTATAGTCCACAACATTTTATGGTGATCCAGAATTCCGATGTCATTTTTGTCAAAAATTTACATGGACGTCTTTTTGGACCATAGCTATAGAACCAGCTGGTCACCACAGCCAAAATGGCACATTTTCAAGGTCAAATGAGCCCCAGAGTAGGTGAAGCCCCTCTTTTGCCAATTTTCGTGAGCTATAGTCCAGGCCATTTTATGGTGATCCAGAATTCCAGTGTGATTTTTCCCAAAAACTTATATCGACATCCGTTAAGACCTTAGCTATGGAGCTAATTGGTCGCGACTGCCAAAACAGCCCATTTACCGGGTTAAATGAGCCCCAGAGAAGGTAAACCCCTTCTTTTGCCGATTTTCGTCTGCTATATTCCACGACATTTTATGGTGATCTAGAATTATGATGTCCCTTATGCCAAAAATTTACATGGACGTCTGTTAAGATCTTATTTTTGGAACCAGTTGGTCACCACGGCCAAACCGGCCCATTTACAAGGTCAAACGATCCTCAGAGTAGGTAAACCCCCCTTTTTGCAAATTTTTGTGTGCTATAGTCCCCGATATTTTATGGTGACCTAGCATTCCGACGTCATATTTGCAAAAAACTTACATAGACCTCCGTTAAGACCTTAGCTATGCAGGCAGTTGGTCACCATGGCGAAAACGGCCCATTTACAAGGTCAAACGACCCCTAGAGTAGGTAAACCCCCCATTTTGCCAATTTTTGTGTGGTATAGTCAACAACATTTTATGGTGACCCAAAATTTTGATGTCATTTTTGCAAAAAACTTTCATGGACCTCCGTTAAGACCTTAGCTATAAAACCAATTGATTGCCATAACCAAATCGGCTCATTTACATGGTCAAACGAGCCCTAGAGTATGTAAAACCTCCATATTGCTGATTTTTGTTTGTTATAGTCCACGGTATTTTATGGTAACCAAGAATTCCAATGTCATTTTTGCCAAAAACTTGCATGGACCTCCGTTAAGACATTAACTATGGAGCTAGTTGGTCTCCACGTCAAAAATGGCTCATTTACAAGGTCAAACGAGCCTAGAGCAGGTAAACCCCAATTTTGCTGATTTTTGTGTGCTATAGTCCACGACATTTTATGGTGACCCAGAACTTCGATGCAATTTTTGCTAAAAACTAACATAGACCTCTGTTAAGACTTTAGTTATGGATCCAGTTGGTCGCCACAGCCAAAACGGCCCATTAACAAGGTCAAATAATCCCCTGAGTAGGCATACCCCTATTTTGCCAATTTTTGTGTGGTATAGTCAACGACATTTTTTGGTGACCCAGAATTTCTACATCATTTTTGCAAAAAACTTACATGGACCTCCATTAAGACCTTAGCTATGGATCCTATTGGTCACCACGGCCAAATCAGCCTATTTACAAGGTCAAACGATCCCCAAAGTAGGTAAACCGATGTGTTATAGTACACAATATATTATGGTAACCAAGAATTTTGATGTCATTTTTGCTAAAATATTACATGGACCTCCGTTAAGACATTAACTAAGGATCCAGTTGGTCTCCATAGCCAAAACAACCCTTTCACAAAGTCAAACGAGCCCCATAGCAGGTAAACCCCCATTTTTCTGATTTTCGTGTGCTTTAGTCCACGACATTTAAAGGTGACCCAGAATTCTGACGTCATTTTGGCCAAAAACTTACATAGAACTCCTTTAAGACCTTAGCTATGGATCCAGTTGGTTGCCACAGCTAAAATGGCCCATTTACAAAGTAAAACGAGCCCCATATCAGGTAAACCCCCTATAATGTCGATTTTCGGGTGCTATAGTCCACGGCATTTTATGGTGACCTAGAATTTTGATGTCATTTTTACCTAAAACATACATGTACCTCCGTTAATACCTTAGTTATGGAGCCGCTTGGTTACCAAGGCCTAAACGGCCCATTTACAAGGTCAAACGAGCCAAGAGCTGGTAAACCCCCCATTTTGTTGATTTTTGTATGCTATAGTCCACGACATATTATGGTGACCCGAAATTACGACATCATTTTTACCAAAAACTTACATGGACCTCCATTAGGACCTTAGGTAAGAGGTCGGTTGGTCGCCACGGCCAAAATAGCCCATTTACAAGGTCAAACAAGCCCTATAGAAGTTAAACTCCTAATTTTACCAATTTTCGTGTGCTATAGTCCACGACATTTTATAGTGATCCAAAATTCCATCGTCATGTTTGCCAAAAACATACACCTTCGTTAAGACCTTAACTATGGAGCCAGTTGGTTGCCACTGCCAAAACTACCCATTTACAAGGTCAAACGATCCCCAAGGCATGTAAACCACCCATTTTGCCGATTTTTGTGTGCTATAGGCCAGGACATATTATGGTGACCCAGAATTACGATGTCATTTTTGCCAAAACCTTACATGGACCTTCGTTAAGACCATAGCTGTGGAGCTAGTCGGTCACCACGGCTAAAACGGCCCATTTACAAGGTCAAACGAGCACCAGAGTAAGTAAACCACACATTTTACCGATTTTTTTGTACTATAGTCCACGACATTTTATGGTGACCCAGAATTCCGACGTCATTTTTGCCAAAAAAGTACATGGACCACCGTTAAGACCTTAGCTATGGATCCAGCTAGTTGCCACAGCCAAAATGTCGCATTTACAAGGTCTAACGAGCCCTTGAGTAGGAAAACCCCCTATTTTACCAATTTTTGTGTGTTATAGTCCACGACATTTTATTGTGACCTAGAATTCCTACATCATTTTTGCCAAAAACCAACATGGACCTCCGTTAAGACCTTAGCTATGGAGTCAATTGTCGCCACGGCCAAAACGGCCCATTTACAAGGTCAAACGAGCCTAGAGTAGGTAAACCCCCCATTTTGCTAATTTTTGTGTGCTATAGTCCACGACATTTTATGATCACCCAGAATTCCGACGTAATTTTTTCTAAAAACTTACATGGACATCCGTTAAGGCCTTAGCTATGGAGCCAATTGGTCACCACAACATAAATGACCCATTTACGAGGTCAAATGAGCCCCAGAGCAAGTAAACCCCCATTTTACCAATTTTTGTGTGCTATAGTCCACAACATTTTATGGTGACCCGGAATTCTGATGTTATTTTTTGCCCAAAACATTACATGGACATCCATTAAGACCTTAGCTATGGAGCTAGTTGGTCGCCATAATATAAACGACCCATTTAAAAGGTCAAATGAGCCCCAGCGAAGGTAAACCCCCCATTTTGCTAATTTTTGTGTGCTATAGTCCACGGCATTTTATGGTGACCCGGAATTTTGACGTTATTTTTGCCAAAATTTTACATGGACCTCCATTAAGACCTTAGTTATGAAGCCAATTGGTCTCCACGGCCAAAATGGCCCATATACAAGGTCAAATGATCCCCAGAGCAGGTAAACCCTTTCTTTTGCCGATTTTTGTGTGTTATAGTCCATAGCATTTTATGGTGACTATGAATTTCGATATCTTTTATGCCAAAAATTTACGTGGATGTCTGTTAAGACCTTTTATATGGAGCCAGTTGGTCGCCAAGGCCAAAACGGCCCATTTTCAAGGTCAAAAAAGCCCTAGAATAGGTAAACCCCCATTTTGCCCATTTTTGTGTGCTATACTCCACGACATTTTATGGTAACCCATAATTACGATGTCATTTTTGCCAAAAACTTACATGGACCTCTGTTAAGACCTTAGCTATGGATCCAGTAGGTCGCCAGTACCAACACGGCCCATTTACAAGGTCAAAAGAGCCCCACTGCAAGTAAACCCCCCATTTTGCCAATTTTTTGGTGCTATAGTCAACGGAATTTTATGGTGATCCAGAATTCCGCTGTCATTTTTGCCAAAAATGTACTTGGACGTCCGTTAAGACCTTAGATATGGAGCCAGCTGGTCACCATAACACAAATGGCCCATTTACAAGGTCAATCGAGCCCAAAGTAGGTAAACCCCTTATTTCATCGATTTTCGTGTGCTATAGTCCCTGACATTTTATGGAGACCCAGAATTTTGACATCATTTTTTCCCAAAAACTTACATGGACCTCCGTTAAGACCTTAGCTATGGAACCAGTTGGTTGCCATGGCCAAAATAGCCCATTTACAAGGTCAAACGAGCCCCAAAGCAGGTAAACCCCAAAATTTTGATGATTTTCGTGTGCTATAGTCCACGACATTTTATGGTGATCCAAAATACCGACGTCATTTTTGTCAAAAATTTTCATGGACGTCCATTAAGACCTTGGCTATGGATCCATTTGGTCTCCATGGCCAAAACGACCTATTTACAAGGTCAAATAAGCCCAGAGAAAGTAAACCCCCCATTTTGCCAATTTTTGTGTGCTATAGTCCACGACATTTTATTGTGACCCAAAATTCCAACTTTATTTTTGCCAAAACCTTATATAAAACTCCATTAAGACCTTGGTTATCGAGCCAGTTGGTCGCCATAATGAAAATGTCCCATATACAAGGTCAAATGAGCCCTAGAGAAGGTAAACCCATTCTTTTACCGATTTTCCTGTGCTATAGTCCACGACATTTTATGGTGACCAAGAATTCCGATGTCATTTATGCCAAAAATTTACATGGACGTCCGTTAAGGCCTTTGCTATGGAGCCAGTTGGTCTCCATGGCCCAAATGGCCCATTTACAAGGTCAAACAAGCCCAGAGCAGGTAAACCCCTCATTTTGCCAATTTTCATGTGCTATAGTTCACAGCATTTTATGGTGACCCAGAATTCCGACGTCATTTTTGCTAAAACTTTACATGGACATCTGTTAAGACCTTAGCTATGTAGAAAGTTGGTCGCCACGGCCAAAATGACCCATTTTCAAGGTAAAAAGAACCCAGAGCAGGTAAACCCCCTATTTTACTGATTTTTGGGTGCTCTATTCCACGTCATTTTATGGTGATCCAGAATTCTGAAGTCATTGTTGCCAAAAATCTACATGGACGTTCATTAAGACCTTAGCTGTGGAACCAGTTGGTTGCCATGGCCAAAATGGCCCATTTTCAAGGTCAAACGTAAACCCCCTCTTTTGTCGATTTTGGTAAGCTATAGTCCACGGCATTTTATGGTGACCCAAAATTTCGACGTCATTTTTGCCAAAAAAATACATAGAAATCCGTTGAGACCTTAGCTATGGAGCTAGTTGGTTGCCACAGCCAAAACAACCCATTTACAAGGTCAAATGAGCCCAGAGAAGGTAAACCCCTTCTTTTGTCAATTTTCGTGCGCTATAGTCCACGGCATTTAGTGGTGACCCAGAATTATGATGTCATTTATGCCAAAAATTTACATGGATGTCACATAAGACCCTATCTATGGAGCCAGTTTGTCACCACGGCTAAACCGGCCAATTTACAAGGTCAAACGAGCCCTAGAGTAGGTAAACCCCCCATTTTGCCAATTTTTGTGTATTATAGTCCACAGTATTTTATGGTGACCCAAAATTCCAACCTTATTTTCGCTAAAAATTTACATGGACCTACGTTAAGACATTAACTATGGAGCTAGTTGGTCTCCACGGCCGAAATGACCCATTTGCAAGGTCAAATGAGCCCAGATTAGGTAAACCCCCATTTTGCCAATTTTCGTGTGCTATAGACCACGACATTTTATGGTGACCCATAATTTCGACGTCATTTTTCCCAAAAACATAGGACCTCCTTTAAGACCTTAGTTATGGAGCTAGTTGGTCGTCATGGCCAAAATGTCCCATTTATAAGGTCAAATGATCCCAAGAGCAGGTAAACCATCCATTTTGCAGATTTTCGTGTGGTGTAGTCCACGAATTTTATGGTGACTCTGAATTTCGATGTCATTTTTGCTAAAAACTTATATGAACCTCCATTAAGACCTTAGCTATGGAGCCAGTTGGTCACCACGACCAAATTGGCCCATATTCAAGGTCAAACGAGCCCCAAAGCAGGTAAAGCCCCCATTTTGCCAATTTTTGTGTGCTATAGTCCATGACATTTTATGGTGTCCCAGAATTAAGATGTCATTTTTGCTTAAAACATACATGGACCTTCGTTAAGACCTTAGTTTTTGAGCTAGTTGGTCACCACGGCCAAAACAACCCATTTACAAGGTCAAACAATCCCTAGAGTAGGTTAACCCCTTCTTTTGCCGATTTTCAGGTGCTATAGTCCACGACAATTTATGGTGATCCAAAATTTCGATGTCATTTTTGCCAAAAATTTACATAGACGTCCTTTTAGACCGTGGCTATAGAACCAGTTGGTCACCACGGCCAAAATTGCTCATATTCAAGGTGAAATGAGCCCCAGAGTTGGTAAAGCCCGTCTTTCGCCAATTTTCGTGAGCTATAGTCCACGACATTTTATGGTGATCCAGAATTCTGATGTCATTTTTGCCAAAAACTTATATCGACATCCTTTAAGACTTTAGCTATGGAGCTAATTGGTCGCCACAACCAAAAAAGCCCATTTACAAGGTCAAATGAGCCCAGATAAGGTAAACCCCTTCTTTTGCTGATTTTTGTCTGCTATATTCCGCGGCATTTTATGGTGACCCAGAATTACGATGTCACTTATGCCAAAAATTTACATGGACGTCCGTTAAGACCTTATTTATGGAACCAGTTGGTCGCCATGGCCAAATAGGCCCATTTACAAGGTCAAACATTCCCCAGAGCAGGTAAACCCCCAATTTTGCAAATTTTTGTGTGCTATAGTCCTCGACATTTTATGGTGACCTAGAATTTCAACGTCATTTTTTCAAAAAACTTACATGGACCACTGTTAAGACCTTAGCTATGGAGCTAGTTGGTCGCCATGGCCAAAACGGCCCATTTACAAGGTCAAACGAACCCCAGAATAGGTAAACCCCCCATTTTGCCGATTTTCATGTGGTATAGTTAACAACATTTTATGGTGACCCAATATTTTTATGACATTTTTGCAAAAACCTTACATGGACCTCCGTTAAGACCTTAGCTATAAAACCAATTGGTTGCCATGGCTAAATCAGCCCATTTACAAGGTCAAACGAGCCCCAGAGTAGGTAAAACCTCCATATTGCCGATTTTCGTGTGCTATAGTCCACGACATTTTATAGTGACCCAAAATTCCGACGTAATTTTTGCCAAAAACTAACATGGACCTCTGTTAAGACTTTAGTTATGGATCCATTTGGTCGCCACAGCCAAAACGGCCCATTAACAAGGTCAAACAATCCCCTGAGTAGGTTAACCTCCCATTTTACCGATTTTTGTGTGGTATAGTCAATGACATTTTATGTTGACCCAGAATTTCTACATCATTTTTGCCAAAAACTTACATGGACCTCCGTTAAGACCTTAGCTATGGATCCAATTGGTCACCACAGCCAAATCGGCCCATTTACAAGGTCAAACGATCCCCAAAGGTGGTAAACCGGTGTGTTATAGTACACGATATATTATGGTAACC
The DNA here is from genome assembly GCA_035578085.1 of Solanum pinnatisectum. Taxonomy (NCBI): domain Eukaryota; kingdom Viridiplantae; phylum Streptophyta; class Magnoliopsida; order Solanales; family Solanaceae; genus Solanum; species Solanum pinnatisectum. Next base: position 106,402 of record CM069076.1, read on the forward strand.
CAGAATTTCGATCTTTTTGCCAAAATCTTACATGGACCTCTGTTAAGATATTAACTATGGAGCCAGTTAGCCTCTACAGCCAAAGCGGCCCATTTACAAGGTCAAACGAGCCCAGAGAAGGTAAACCCCCCATTTTGCCGATTTTCATGTGCTATAGTCCACAGTATTTTATGGTGACCCAAAATTCCGATGTCATTTTAACAAAAAACTTATATGCACCTTTATAAAGACCTTAGCTATAGGGCTAGTTGTTCGCCACGGTCAAAATGACCCATTTCCAAGGTCAAACAAGCCCCAGAGCCGGTAACTCTTAATTTTCTGATTTTCGTGTGCTATAGTCCACAATAATTTATGGTGACTCAAAATTCCGATGTCATTTTTGCCAAAAGCTTACATGGCCTCCATTAAGACCTTAGCTATAGAGCCAGTTGGTCGCCAGAGCCAAAACGGCCCATTTACAAGGTCAGACGAGCACCATAGCAGGTACACCTCCCATTTTGCCAATTTTTGGGTGCTATAGTCCACGTCATTTTATGTTGACCCAGAATTCCTACATCATTTTTGCCAAAAACTTACATGGACCTCCGTTAAACCATATCTATAGAGCTAGTTTGTCACCACGGCCAAAACGGCCCATTTACAAGGTCGAAAAGCCCCAAAGCAGGTAAACCCCCATTTTGCCAATTTTCTTGTGCTATAGTCCAAGGTATTTTATGGTGACCCAAAATTCCGATGTCATTTTTGCCAAAAACTTACATGGACCTCCGTTAAGACCTTAGTTATGGAGCCAATTAGTCGCCACGGCCAAAACAACCCATTTACAAGGTTAAAGGAGCCCCATAGCAGGTAAAACCCCATTTTTCCTATTTTCGTGCGCTTTAGTCCATGACATTTCATGGTGTCCCAAAATTTTGATGTCATTTTTGCCAAAAACTTACATGAACCTCCTTTAAGGCCTTAGCTATGGGGCTAGTTGGTCGCGACGGCTAAAACGGCCCATTTACAAGGTAAAATGAGCCCCAGAGACGGTAAACCCCTATATTGCCGATTTTTGGGTGCTATAATCCCCGCCATTTTATGGTGACCTAGAATTCCGATGTCATTTTTGCCTAAATAATACATGTACCTCCGTTAAGACCATAGTTATGGAGCTAATTGGTCGCCACTGCCAAAACGGCCCAGTTACAAGGTTAGACGAGCCGAGAGTAGGTAAACCCCCCCATTTTGCCAATTTTCGAGTGCTATAGTCCACGACATTTTATGGTGACTCAGAATTGTGACATAATTTTTACCAAAAACTTACATGGACCTCCATTAGGACCTTAGGTATGGAGCCAGATGGTCGCCACGGCCAAAACTACCCATTTGCAAGGTCAAACAAGCACTAGAGAAGTTAAACTCCCAATTTTACCGATTTTCGTGTACTATAATCCACGACATTTTATGGTGATCCAAAATTTCGTCATCAGTTTTGTCAAAAACTTACATGGAACTCGGTTAAGACCTTAACTGTGGATCCAGTTTGTTACCACTGCCAAAATGGCCCATTTTTAAGGACAAAAAATCCCTAGAGCACGTAAACCCCCCATTTTACCAATTTTCGTGTGCAATAGTCCACGACATTTTATGCTGTCCCAGAATTCCGAAGTCATTTTTGCCATAAACTTACATGAACCTCCATTAAGACATTAGCTATAGAGCCAGTTGGTCGCCACGGCTAAACCAGCGCATTTACAATGTCAAATGAGCCCTAGAGCAGGTAAACCCCCCATTTTACCAATTTTTGTGTGCTATAGTCCATGACATTTTATGGTGACCCGGAATTCCGATGTCATTTTTGCCGAAAACATGCATGGACCTCCGTTAAGACCTTATCTATGGAGTCAGTTGGTTGCCACGGCTAAACCAGCCCATTATAAGGTCAAATGAGCCCCAGAGCAGGTAAACCCCTTATTTTTCTGATTTTCGTGTGTTATAGTCCACTGTATTTTACAGTGACCCAAAATTACGACGTCATTTTTGTAAAAAACTTACGTGGACCTCCATTAAGCCTTAGCTATAGAGCTAGTTGGACGCCATGGCTAAACTGGCCCATTTACAAGGCTAAACAAGCACAAAGAAGGTAAACACCCATTTTTGCTGATTATTATGTGTTATAGTCCACGGTATTTTATGGTGACCCAGAATTCCGATGTCATTTTTGCAAAAACTTACATGGACCTCCGTTAAGACATTACTTATAGTGCCAGTTGGTCTCTATAGCCAAAACGGCCCATTTACAAGGTCAAACGAGCCCAGAGCAGGTAAACACCCCATTTTGATGAATTTCGTGTGCTATAGTCCATGGATTTTTTGGAGATCTAGAATTTTGATCTTATTTTTGCCAAAATATTTTATGGACATCCGCTAAGATCTTAGCTATAGAGCTAGTTGGCCCTCACGGCCAAAATTGCACATTTTCAAGGTCAAACGAGCCTAGAGCAGATAAACTCCTCCCCCACATTGGGCCGAAATTCGTTTGCTATAGTCTATGAATTTTTTGGTGATCCAAAATTCTGACCTCATTTTTGCCAAATTTTCCATACACATCCGTTAAGACCTTAGCTATGGAGCTAGTTGGCCTTCACCGCCAAAACAGCCCATTTTCAAGGTCAAACGAGCCTCGGAGCAGATAAACCCCCTATTTTACCGATTTTCGTGCGTTATAGTCCATAGATTTTTTGGTGATCCAAAATTCCCACCTCATTTTTGCTGAAATATTTTATGGACGTCTGTTAAGACCTTAGCTATGGAGCCAGTTGGCCCTCATGGCCAAAACATCCCATTTTCAAGGTTAAACAAGCCACGGAGCGAGTAAATCCCCATTTTGCTGATTTTTGTGTGCTATAGTTCACCATCTTTTTTGGTGATCCGGAATTCCGACTTCATTTTTCCCAGAATTATTCATGGATGTCCGTTAAGACCTTAGCTCTGGAGCCAGTTGGCCCTCACTATCAAAACGAGTCATTTTCAAGGTCAAACGAGCCCTAGAGCAGGTAAACCCCCCATTTTGCTGATTTTCGTGTGCTATAGTCCATTTATTTTTTGGTTATCCAGAATTTTGACCTCATTTTTGCTGAAATTTTTCATGGACGTCTGTTAAGACCTTAGCTATGGAGCTAGTTGGCCTTCATAGCTAAAACGGCCTATTTACAAGGTCAAACGAGCCTTGGAGCAGTTAAACCCCCCATTTTGCTGATTTTCGTGTGCTATAGTCCATGAATTTTTTGGTAATTCTAAATTCCGACCTCTTTTTAGCCGAAATATTTTATGGACGTCCTTTAAGACCTTAGCCATGGAGCCAGTTGACTCTCACGGCCAAAACGGCCAATTTCCAAGGTCAAACGATCCCCGGAGCAGGTAAACCCCCCATTTTGCCGATTATTGTGTGCTATAGTTCACCATCTTTTTTTGTGATCCAAAATTCTGACCTCATTTTTGCCAAAATTTTTCTTGGACGTCTGTTAATACCTTAGCTATGGAGCTAGTTGGCCCTCATGGCCAAAACGGCCCATTTTCAAGGTCAAATGAGCCTTGGAGCAAGTAAACCCCCCATTTTGCCAATTTTCGTGTGCTATAGTCAATGGATTTTTTGCTGATTCGGAATTTCGACCTTATTTTTGCCAAAAATTTCATGGTCATCCGTTAAGACCTTAGCTATGGATCCAGTTGGCTCTCACGGCCAAAACGGCCATTTTTCAAGGTCAAATGAGCTACGGAGCAGATAAACCCCCTCATTATGCCGATATCATATTTGGATCATATTTGGATCGTTGATATTTGTTTTAATATCCTCTATATACTTGCTAGCATGTCGATTTTATTAAATTACTTATTAAAATAATTTGTACTGTAAGTCCATTAGATAGTATTTTTCAAAAAATATGAATCAACATACTTTAAACAATATCAATCTATCTTCTCAAGCAACTAAGATTGCTAAAGTTGAAAATGATTTACAAAACTGGAGTATACCAGAAGAACCTTTAAAAAAGATTTACTAGATATGCAATTTTAGTTGGATTACTCGTCATAATATTAAGACTTGTGAATCTACTATTGCTATTAATAATTCTTTAGAAGTTATTCGTTTACTCAAAGAAAGTGATATCAATCATTATAAATCTATCCTTAATTATTTGCATATTGGTTTAGTGCAAGTGTTAAGCCTATTTTCGTAAAGGACTTCATATTTCTGTGTGTTTCATCCTTCGAGGTGGTAGATTTTTGAATTTTGATGATTCTTTGTTAGGAGTTTTACAGAGTAATCTAGCTGATGGGCCAGTTTACTTTAATTGTTATGCTAACTTCTCTCTTGATATTAATGACGCTAATGTCATGGATTCTTTGACCCTCAATGTCAAAACCAAAAAACTTGAACAGCAAAACCAATACTCATGAGAATACTATGGGTCTATAGAACTCAAATTTCTTGACAATACTATTAGGAAATCTTCATCTAATCGAAGGCCATCCTGGTCATCCTCTACTTCGTATCCCTCGAGATCCATTCACAGGCCAACTTCTTCTTTAAAAAACCCCGGAGGAAGCAGAAGAAGAAATTTCCATCGCTGAATCTTGGATAACAGCAAAGGTAAGGTAACAGGTGTTGACTTTTCAGGAGATATCCCTAAGATCTTCTACCAAGATCAACCAACTAGTCCCACTACAAGTGAGATGGAACCCCCCCCCCCCCAGACTGGAAAACCTGGTTGGATTACCATGCTTAAGAAGAAGAAAGTCTTCACTCCAGATCTAGATATCTTACAAGAGATATGGATTCATCCGGACAATTAGACTAAGAGAAAATGGTACGTAGCTACCTATCCTCTTAAAGAAAGAGAATCCTTTAGAGATTTTTGGATGACAGATATGAGAAGAATAGGTTGTGAAATCGAATTCTTCAAATGGTTTAAGATGACTGGAACTGTGATCAAAGCTTCCCCTTTCAAAGAGAAAAGTGATAAGACTGGTGCTTTACTCACCACTGCAGATATTGATCGAGTAGTAGAGCAAAACAACTACTCAAACCAAATTCTTCATGTTATCTCTAGACAAATAGAAGATACCAAACCTACCTTTAGTGGAAGACCTACCCCGGCTTCTACTTCATCCAATCATGATATTGAACCTAACCCAAGATTCAAATTTCCCAAATTTTCTAAAGAAAAATTCCCTACTGCAACGATGAGACCAAGCAACTCATCATTAATGCCACAGCAACAAAAAATGTTGTAAAGGTTGAAGGAAATAGCCAAAGTACTTCTTAAGTCAATAAAGAAGATGCCTGTGCTACTTTACTTTATCATATCGCTAAGCATTTCATTGGCGAACCAAAGCTATTTTAGGATAGGAGTCTCCAGATCCTTAACAATTTCAGTTGTCCAAATTTAGACATCTTTATCCATTATAAACATGCTTTCCTGAGCAAGGTAATGATTCGTCCAGATTGCCACCTGGATTTCTGGAAGGAACGCTTCATCAACAGACTACCTCCACTCTTTGCTGACAAGGTAAGGACTAAAATACAGGATCGCAATGACGGTCGCATACCCTATAGCAGTTTAACATATGGTGATCTGATAAGCACCATAAATATTGTGGGGTTGGAACTTTGCATAGACATTAAGCTTAAGCATCAGCTTAAAAAAGAACAGTCATCTTCAAGCTTGGAAGTTTTTGTAGAGATTTTGGTTTTATTACTCCACCTGACAAGGTGAAGAAGGATAAAAGAGAAAAAAAAAATTCTCAGGAAGAAATCTCGAACAAGAGATGATTCTTCAAAGCCCAAGAAAAGAAGGTCCAAGAGACCTAGAGATTATAAGACAGATGTTTGTTGGACTTGTGGTAAAACAGGTCATAAAGCCAATGAATGTTGATCACAGACAAAGAAGAAGAAGATCAATCTTCTTGGAATAGATGAAGAAACCAACAGTAAACTTCTAGCCATCCTTGATAAACCTTTTTCTGAATCTTCAGGTACATCTGATGAATACAGCGATGACGAAGACATTGATCTCGACTATGATTGCACCTGTACTGAAGCATTCTGTACTTGTAATAGTACACATACTATCAGGGTTCTTTCAGATCATTCAAAAGAAGCTCTCTTCGATGTTATTCAGCAGATAGCTGATGATGAAGCTAGGAATCGTTTCCTCCTAGAGCTCAAAAATATCATTCTCAACACAGACAAGCCTAAATCATGTCCAGTAGTTGAACCCTTCAGCATGAAGCAAATCATGAATCGTTCAGAAAACCATTTTGAACCATCTATCTCAGATCTTCGTCATGAGTATCAAGTCTCAAAGAAGAGATCAAAGATATCAAATCCCGACTAGGAAAAGTCGAGATAGATGTTCTTACTGAACAGGTTCTTAAGAAGACCAATTTACAGGAGCAGGATTTAGGACATGAATCTACCCAAGAAGATGACATTGAGTCTATCAACAATGATCATTTTGTTGAACCATTTGTCACCAACACCGGTAAAAATCCTTCTACCTCGGTAGAACCAAGAGTAATGGTAATCTCTTCAATTAGACCTCAGAGTCATCATATTCCTGTTATAATCGTAGTTAACAAATATTTTGTGATTAACAAAATTGCTTGCTTGACAGTGGTGCAGATCGCAACTGCATTGTAAAAGGTATAGTTCCTATGAAGTATTTGCAAAAAAGAACTTCAAAATTATACTCCGCTACAGGAGAACTTTTGAAAATTAACTATAAGCTTTCTAAAGCTTATATTTGCAAAATGGCATTTGTTTAACAAATGATTTTGTCATTACTGAGGATATCAATGAAGATATCATTCTTGGAATACCTTTTATCACTCAGATAAAACCATATTTTACTGATTTAAATGGTATTAATACTACCATACTTGGAAAAGATTTGCATTTTCCTTTTGTTAAAACTCTTTCACACGATGAAAGCGATTTTGTTAGAAAAAACACTATTTTCTGTATTAATAATCTATCACAACATCTCACATTTTTAAAGGATGAAATTCGTGTTAAGAAAATCAAACAGGTTTTAAAAACCCCGGAGATGTTTATTAAGATAGCCAAACTTCGTGAGAATTTTGAAAATGAAATATGTTCAGATTTTCCAAATGTATTTTGGGAATGCAAGAAACATATCATTTCCCTACCATATATTTATGGATTCAATGAACAGGCTATTTCTACCAAAGCAAGGCCTATTCAAATGAATCATGAAATGATGGAATTTTGCAAGAAAGAGATTGACACTCATTTGAAAAATAAGATTATCAGGGTTTCTAAATCTCCTTGGAGTTGTTCTGCTTTATACGTTAACAATAACGCTGAGAAAGAAAGAGCAGCGCCAAGACTGGTAATAAACTATAAACCATTAAACTTCATTTTAAAATGGATCAGATATCCCATACCTAACAAACGTGACCTTTTGAAAAGGTCCTTTAAAGCTAATGTTTATAGAAAATTTGATATGATCTGAAAATGATAAATATAAAACTGCTTTCAACGTCCCGTTTGGACAGTAGAATGGAATGTAATGCCTTTTGGGTTGAAGAACGCCTCTTCGAAATTCCAAAATATAATGAATTCCATTTTTAGTGATTATTCTTATATGTCAATAGTCTATATTGATGATGTTTTAATCTTTTCAGAGAACATTGATTCTCATTTTAAACACCTCAATACATGTTTTTAAATTGTTAAAAATAATGGTTTAGTTGTCAGTGCCAAGAAGATGGTACTTTTTCAAATAACTATCAGATTTTTAGGTCATGATTTTTATCAGGGAACCTACAAACCTATTTGCAGGGCCATCGAGTTCTCATCAAAATTTCCTAATGAAATTCCATATAAAACCTAGCTTTAGATATTTTTAGGAAGTTTAAATTACGTTGCTGATTTTATTCCCAAAGTCAAACATGTTTTCGAGCCTTTGTATAAGAGATTCAGAAAGAATCCTGTTCCATGGACTACAAAGCAAACTCAAGTTGTTATCCAAGTAAAAGCCTTAGTTCAAAACATTCCATGCTTAGGAATCCCTAACCCCAGTGCATTTATGATTGTTGAAACTGACGCATCTGATGCAGGTTATGGAGGCATCCTTAAACAAAAAGTCGATCTTGAATCTACAGAACAACTTGTTCGTTTTACATCCGAAATTTGGAATTCCGCCCAGAAAAATTATTCTACTATGAAAAAAGAAATTTTGGCTATAGTGCTATGTAACACTAAATTCCAAGATGATCTTATCAGCAAAGAATTTTTATTAAGAGTAAATTGCAAATCTGCTAAAGAAATTTTACAAAAAGATGTTACAAAATATTGTTTCAAAATGAATCTTTGCTAGATGGCAAGCTCTACTATCTAGCTTTGATTTTAAAATAGATTTCATCAAAGGAGAAGAAAATTTTCTTCCAGATTTTCTAACCCGTGAATTTTTGCTGGGTAAGCATGAGGCCGTTTAAACCGGTCACTCTTTCTAAAGAAGACAATCTCCTAAGAGCAAAAATGGCTAGACCATTTACCCTTCCACAATCATTTCCAAAATAGGAAACTCCACAAAGGCCTAAAGCCCCTTTTTCAAAACAGGTTTACAGTCCTAGCCGAATTCCCAAAACTACCCGGTCCAGTAACAACTCAGCCTCCAAAGCTGCTTTGTCCTCCTCAACCAAGGTTGATCAACCTTAGACCAGCAAAACCCTTAGACAAAGGAGCTTCTTCCAGTTCCGTTCAATCCAAACAAAGTTATGAGATGAAAACTCCAGAAACTTTTGCTTAAGCAGTTAACCTAGAGTTAGCTAAAACTATCCCAAAAATTACTAACCCAAAAGAAGAATCTTTTGATTTTGTGATTTCCCAGGTACTGCCTATAATGGCATTAAACAAAGAACACGGCAACATTGACACAGAGCATCTGGTCAAACGTTGCTACACCGACTCAAATTTTGTAGACACTGATAATTCACTTAAAACAAGAAGATTCTATGAAACCATTCTTGTTAACACTGATTCGATAGAAATCGAGCACTCCAGGGATGAAAACAATCCCACTATTACCAGGTATTCAAGATTTACTATTAAAAAGATCTTGGATCCATTTTAATGGTTTGCAGACCATCTACATACTTCGGTTGCACTATCAGTAACTCACAGGCCACAAACGTATAATTGGTATGATTATAAGGCAGCGTGGATGAATTTTCTCTATCTACGACCAAGGCATACTTGGTTTGTGAAGTACATCCCTAGCATCATCAAGACTATTATTCCACGATGGTTTTACGAATGGTGGAACTTATTCGGAGGTACCAAGGAAGTTCTCCCTCAAAATTTCTCAAAAGGTTTGAAGAATTTCAAATCAAAGAAGAAATTACCACTTTACCAGAGCATATTAAATTATGCAAATACTATATTCAGAAGAGAATATCATATATTATTACTTGGAATTTTTCTAAGAATAATATTGACATAATTCAATATTTGTGCAAGCAAATCCAGGTTAAAGGTTGGATTCCTAAACAACCTAAAGTCCAATCACGTGATAAGGCAAGTTCATCTAATTCTTCAAAGAATTCGCCCATAGCAGCACTCAAAAAGAAGTTAAAGGATGCTTTAGAGAATTTAGAGAAATATGATGAAGACCAAATCATGAAGATGATAGAAGACGCAGCTTCTACAAAAGCAGCAGTGAAGATAATGGCGATATGTGCAATCCCAAAGGATTAGCTTTGGCTTACATGGATCCTAACTATGAATAAGAAAAGGACTTCTTTGGGAAAATAGAGGCAAAGCCGGAATTATTTTCCTAAAGTAAGCATTTCATTATTCCAATCTAGCATCCATTGAGAAGCTAAAGCCAAAACTTTGATAAAGATATTCTCCATTATATCCAAAGATAAAAAGAAGATTCCCACTAAGCACTTTAGTCAAAAGAAGTAGGCCTTCATGTCTCCACTATGACAAAGTTATTCTCCATTATCTCTACGTTTAAAAAGTAGACCCTTCTTTAGTGTCGGCAACATCCTAGCCTTCCACTTGTATGTCTAAGATGTAAAGACATTTACCATCCTCTCCTATATAAGGAGACTTCATTTTATATTTAGAGGCATCAGAAAATTTAGCATACTCTAAATCACTATGAAATCCTCTCTCTTATGTACTCTATGTTTGAAGTTGTGCAATAAAACTTGTAAGTTTTCTATTTTAATTACGCAATACTTAAGATCCTTTTAATGGTCCCCCCATTTTTCCAATTTTAGTGGGTTATAGTCCAAGACATTTTATGGTGACCCAGAATTCCGACATCATTTTTGCCAAAAAATTACATGGACATCAGTTCAGACCTTAGCTATGGAGCCAGTTGGTCACCACGGCTAAAACGGCCCATTTACAAGGTCAAAAGAAGCCAAGAGCAGGTAAACCCCCCATTTTTCTGATTTTCGTGTGCTATAGTCCATGACATTTTATGGTGACCAGAAATTTCGACGTCATTTTTGCCAAAAATTTACATAGACCTCCGTTAAGCCCTAGCTATGGCGCGAGTTGGTCGACACCGTCAAAACAGCCTATTTGCAAGGTCAAATGAGCCCTAGAGAAGGTAAACACCCCCCTCCCATTTTGCCAATTTTCTCGTGCTATAGTCCACAGTATTTTATGGTAACCCGAAATTCCAACATCATTTTTTCCAAAAACATATATGGACCACTGTTAAGACCTTAGTTATGGAGCTAGTTGGTCGCCACGGCCAAAATGGCCCATTTACAAGGTCAAACGAGCCCCAAATTAGGTAAACCCCCAATTTTACCGATTTTTATGTGCTATAGTCCACTACATTTTATGGTGACCCAGAATTCCGATGTCATTTTCGCTAAAAAATTACATGGACCTCCGTTAAGTACTTAGTTATTGAGACAGTTGGTCGTCACGGCCAAAATGGCCCATTTACAAGGTCAAACGAGCAGGTAAACCCCCCATTTTGTAGATTTTTGAGTGGTATAGTCCACGGAATTTATGGTGACCAAGAATTTCGACGTCATTTTTGCCATATACTTACATGAACCTCTGTTAAGACCTTAGCTATGGACCAAGTTGGTCACCAAGGCTAAAACGGCCCATTTACAAGGTCAAAGAGCCCCAGTGTACGTAAACCCCCCATTTCACCAATTTTCGTGTGGTATAGTCTACGGCATTTTATGGTGACCAATAACTTCGAAGTTATTTTACCCAAAAACTTACATGGACCTCTGTTAAGAGCTTAGCCATGGAGCCAGTTGGTCGCCACGGCCAAACCGGCCCATTTACAAGGTCAAACGAGCCAAGAGCAGGTAAACCCCCCCCCCCATTTTGCCAATTTTTGTGTGTTCTAGTCCACAGTATTTTATGGTGACCTAGAATTTCGACGTCATTTTTACTAAAAACTTACATGGACCTCCGTTAAGACAATAACTATGGATCTAGTTGGTCTCCACAATCAAAACGGCCCATTTACAAGGTCAAACGAGCCTAAAGTAGGTAAACCCCCCCACATTTTATCGATTTTCGTGAGATATAGTCCACGGCATTTTATGGTTACCCAAAATTTCGACGTCATTTTTGCCTAAAACTTACATGGACCTCCGTTAAGACATTAGTTATGGAGCTAGTTTGTCACCACGACCAAAACAGTGCATTTACAAGGTCAAAAGAGCCCCAGAGCAGGTAAATCCCCCATTTTGCCAATTTTCGTGTCCTATAGTCCACGACATTTTATGGTGACCCAAAATTCTGACGTCGTTCTTGCAAAAAACATACATGGACCTCCGTTAAGACTTTAGCTATGGAGCCAGTTGGCTGCCACGGCCAAAACAACTCATTTACAAAGTCAAACGAGCCACAGAGTAGTTAAACCCCCATTTTGCCGATTTTCGTGTGCTATAGACCACGACATTTTATGGTGACCCAGATTTTCAACGTCATTTGTGCAAAAAACTTACATGGACCTCCGTTAAGACCATAGTTGTGGAGCCATTTGGTCTCCATGGCCAAAACAACCCATTTACAAGGTCAAACGAGCCCCAGAGTAGGTAAACCCCTCATTTTGCTTATTTTCGTGTGCTATAGTCTACGATATTTTATTATGACCCAAAATTTCGACGTCAGTTTTACCAAAAACTTACATGGACCACCGTTAAGACCATAGCTATGGATCTAGTGGGTCACCACGGCCAAAACAGTCCATTTACAAGGTCAAACAAACCCTTGAGCAGGTAAACCCCCTATTTTGCTGATTTTTGTGTGCTATAGTCCACGGCATTTTATGGTGACCCGAAATTTTGACGTCATTTTTGCCAAAACTTACATGTACCTCCGTTAAGACCTTAGCTATGGAGCCAAGTTGTCGCCACAGCCAAAATCGCCCATTTACTAGGTCAAACAAGCCCAGAGCAGGTAAACCCACTATTTTGCCGATCTATGTGTGTTATAGTCCACGACATTTTATGGTGACCCAAAATTCCGATGTCATTTTTACCAAAAACTTATATGGACCTCCGTTAAGACCTAAGTTATCAAGCTAGTTGGTTGCCACTGCCAAAACGGCCCATTTACAAGGTCAAATGAGCCTAGAGCAGGTAGATCCCCCATTTTGCTGATTTTCGTATGGTATAGTCCACGACATTTTATGGTGACCTGGAATATTGATGTCATTTTTGCGAAAAACTTACATGGACCTCCGTTAAGACATTAGCTATGGAGACAGTTGGTCGCCACATCCAAACCGGCTAATTTACAAAGTCAAACGAACACCAGAGTAGGTAAAACCCCCATTTTGCCAATTTTCTTGTGTTGTAGTCCACAGTATTTTATGGTGACCCAGAATTTCGACGTCATTTTTGCCAAAAACTTAAATGGACCTCCGTTAAGACATTAACTATGGAGCAAGTTGGTCTCCATGGCCAAAACGGCCCATTTACAAGGTCAAACGAGCCCAAAGTAGGTAAACCCTCCATTTTGTCGATTTTCGCGTGTTATAGTCCACGGTATTTTATGGTGACCCAGAATTCCAGCGTTTTTTTTGCCAAAAACTTACATCGACCTCCGTTAAGACCTTAGCTAGGGATCGAGTAGGTCACTACAGCCAAAACGGCCCATTTACAAGGTCAAACGAGGCCCAGAGTAGGCAAACCCCCCATTTTGCCAATTTTTGTGTGCATCCACAACATTTTATGGTGATCGAGAATTCTGACGTCAATGTTGCCAAAAACTTACATGGACCTCTTTTAAGGCCTTAGCTATGGAGCCAGTTGGTTGCCACAATATAGAAGACCCATTTACAAGGTCAAACGAGACCCAGAGCAGGTAAACCCCCTATTTTACTAATTTTCATGTGCTGTAGTCCACGACATTTTATCGTGACCCAAAATTCCGACGTCATTTTTTGCCAAAAACTTTCATAGACCTTCGTTAAGACCTTATCTATGGAGCCAGTTGGTCTCCGCAGCCAAAACAACCCATTTAAAAGGTCAAACGACCCCAGAGTAGGTAAAGCCCCCAATTTGCCGATTTTCATGTGCTATAGTCCAAGACATTTTATGGTGACCCAGAATTCCGACGTTATTTTTGCCAAAAACTTACATGGACCTCAGTTAAGACCTTAGCTATGGAACCAATTTGTCGCCACGGCCAAAACGGCCCATTTACAAGGTCAAATGAGCCCCAGAGAAGGTAAAGCCCCTATTTTACCGATTTTTATGTGCTATAGTCCACGGCATTTTATGGTGATCCAGAATTTTGATGTCATTTATGCCAAAACCTTACATGGACCTCCATTAAGACCTTAGTTATGGAGTTAGTTGGTCGCCACGGTGAAAACGTCCCATATACAAGGTCAAATGTGCACCAGAGCAGGTAAACCCTTTCTTTTGCTGATTTTGGTATGCTGTAGTCCACGACATTTTATGGTGACTCGAAATTCCGATGTCATTTTTGCTAAAAATTTACATGGAAATCCGTTAAGACCTTAGCTATGGAGCCAGTTGGTCGCCACGGCTAAAACAACCTATTTTCAAGGTCAAACAAGCCCAGAGCAGGTAAACTCCCCATTTTGCCGATTCTCATGTGCTATAGTCTATGACATTTTATGGTGACCCAGAATTTCGACGTCATTTTTATGAAAAATTTACATGGACCTCCGTTAAGATCTTAGTTATGGATCTAGTTGGTCGCCACAGCCAAAACATCCCATTTACAAGGTCAAAAGATCCCCAAAGCAGGTAAACTACCCATTTTGCCGATTTTCAGGTGCTATAGTCTACGGAATTTTATGGTGATCCAAAATTCCGTCGTCATTTTTGCCAAAAATATACAAAGACGTACATTAAGACCTTAGCAATGGAGCCAGATGGTCGCCACAACATAAACGACCATTTACAAGGTCAAACGATCCCCAGAGCAGGTAAACCCCCCATTTTACTGATTTTCGTGTGCTATAGTCCACGACATTTTATGGTAAACCAGTTAGTATATATACGTTTATTATTACTTGTATCTTGTTCCTATATATGTATTCTATACTTGGTGTGAGGTATTCGTTCTTTCCTATGAGTATGAGGTTTTCGATTAATATCTGATTCGTACGTTGGTCAGCCGAATTTTGATGGTCGCTATAGCCAGGAGGGCGTTTAGACCTGTTAATGGTGGTCCCATAGCTAAGATGACTCTAGGAAATGAACTGTTGTAAAACCAAGAGAACCTCCCTTAGAATATCATATTTGGATCTTTGATATCTGTTTTAATATTCTTTATATACTTACTAGCATGTTGAATTTATTGAAATCTCAGGAAATAATCTTATTGACAAGATCAATGAACAACTTACCAAATTTAGCGTCTCCAAAAAAGAAGACAAAACCCAAAACAAGGTTTCTACCCTTCAGGAGAAACTTGTTGAACCTATTCAGGACAAAGATATCCTTCTCCAAAAGCTATCCAACGATAGAATCCATAATCAAAAAAACTATCATAGTCGTCCCTCATTCCCAGACTTGCAGTATGAGGAAAATGCCTTCTTATCCACTTTTTCTCATGAAGGAAGAAGCATTACTGAATGGAATATTGATGGTCTTGCAGAACATCAAATTTACAACAAACTCCATGAGATGGGTGTTGCAATAACTGCTTACAAAATGAGAGGATCAGCAGATAAGGAAGCTGCTACTATGATTGCTGCAGGTTTTACAGGCATGTTAAAACATTGGTGGGATAATTACTGCAAAGATGATACTAAGCAGTTCATCGTTAATGCCATAGCAACAGAAACAGTTGTGAAGGTTGAAGGAAACAGCCAAAGTACTTCTCTAGTCACTAAAGAAGATGCTTGTGCAACGTTACTATATCACATCGCTAAGCATTTTATTGGCGAACCCAAACTTTTTCAGGATAGGAGTCTCCAAATTCTAAATAATCTTAGCTGTCCAAACTTAGACAGTTTCATCCATTATAAGAATGCTTTCCTTAATAAAGTAATGCTTCGTTCTGACTGTCACCTAGATTTTTGGAAGGAGCGCTTCATCAGCGGTCTACCCCCACTCTTTGCTGACAAAGTAAGGACTAAATTACAAGATCGCAATGATGGTCGTATTCCCTATAGTAGTCTAACATATGGTGATTTGGTAAGCACCATCAATATTGTAGGGTTGGAACTTTGCACAGACATTAAGCTTAAGTATCAGCTTAAGAAAGAACAGTCATCTTCAAAACGTGAGCTTGGAAGTTTTTGTAGAGATTTTGGTTTTATTACTCCACCTGACAAGGTAAAGAAGGATAAAAAGGAAAAGAAATCTCACAGGAAGAAATCTCAAAGAAGAGATGATTTTTCAAAATCCAAGAAAAGAAGGTCCAAGAGACCTAGAGATTACAAGACAGATGTCTGTTGGACTTGTGGTAAAACAGGCCACAAAGCAAATGAATGCAGATCACAAACTAAGAAGAAAAAGATTAATCTTTTTGGCATAGACGATGAAACAAAAGGTAAGCTTTTAGCTATACTTGATGAACCTTTTTCTGAATCTTCAGGTACATCTGATGAATATAGCGATGACGAGGACATTGATCTTGACTATGAATCAGACAAAAGTCAATCAGGAAAAGATTGGACATGTACTGAAGCATTTTGTACTTGTGATAGTACTCACTCTATCCGAGTTCTTTCGGATCATTCGAAGGAAGCTCTCTTTGATGTTATTCAGCACATAGCTGATGATGAGGCTAGGAATCGTTTTCTCCTAGAACTCAAAAACATCATCCTCAACACTGACAAACCTAAATCCCATCCAATTGTTGACCGTTCAGATAATAATTCTGAACCCACTGTATCTGGCCTTCGCCATGAAGTATCTAATCTCAAAGAAGAGATTAAGAATATCAAATCTCGACTAGAAAAAGTCAAAATGGATGTCCTTACTGATCAGGTTCTCAGGAAGACCAATTTACAAGGGCAAGATTCAGAACATGAATCTACAAAAGATGATGACATAGAATCCATTAACAATGATCATCTAGCTGAACCTATTGTTACTAACACAGGTAATTTTTCGTCTACCTCGGTAGCACCAGGAGTAACGGTAATCTCTTCTATTAGACCTCAGAGTCATCATATTCCAGTTAAAATTGTAGTTAGTAAACATTTTGTTATTAACAAAATTGCTTTACTTGACAGTGGTGCAGATCGGAACTACATTGTAAAAGGTATAGTCCTTACGAAGTATTTGCAAAAAAGTACTTCAAAATTATACTCCACTACAGGAGAACTTTTGAAAATTAATTATAAGCTTTCTAAAGCTCATATTTGCAATAATGGCATTTGTTTAACAAATGATTTCGTAATTACTGAAGATATCAATGAAGATATTATTCTTGGAATACCTTTCATCACTCAAATAAAACCTTTTTATACTGATTTAAATGGTATTAATACTACTATACTCGGAAAAGAATTACATTTTCCTTTTGTTAAAACTCTTTCATAGGATGAAAGTGATTTTATTAGACAAAATACTGTTTTTCGTATTAATAATCTTTCACAACATATCACCTTTTTAAAGGATGAAATTCGTGTTAAGAAAATCGAACAGATTTTAAAAACCCCAAATATGGTTACTAAGATAGCCAAACTTCATGAGAATTTTGAAAAAGAAATATGTTCAGATTTTCCAAATGTTTTTTGGGAACGCAAGAAACATATCGTTTCACTACCATACATAGATGGATTCAATGAACAGGCTATTTCAACTAAAGCTTGGCCTATTCAAATGAATCATGAAATGATGGAATTTTGCAAGAAAGAGATTGACACTCTTTTACAAAATAGGATCATCAGGGTTTCTAAATCTCCTTGGAGTTGTTCTACTTTCTAAGTTAATAATAACACTGAGAAAGAAAGAGGAGCACCAAGACTAGTGATTCATTATAAACCTCTTAACTTTGTTTTAAAATGGATTAGATATCCCATACCTAACAAAAGAGATCTTTTGAAAAGAACTTTCAAAGCTAATTCATATAGCAAATTTAATATGAAATCAGGATTTTGGCAAATTCAAATTTCTGAGAAGGATAAATATAAAACAGCTTTCAACGTCCAGTGGACAATATGAATGGAATGTTATGCCTCTTGGGCTTAAGAACGCCCCATCTGAATTTCAAAATATTATGAATTCTATTTTTAATGATAATTCTTATATGTCAATAGTTTATATTGATGATGTCTTAATATTTTCCGAGAACATAGATTCTCACTTTAAACATCTAAATACATTTTTTAATATTGTTAAGAAAAATGGTTTGGTTGTCAGTGCAAAGAAAATGGTGCATTTTCAAACTACCATCAGATTCCTAGGTCATGATCTTTATCCAGGAACATATAAACCTATTTGCAGGGCCATCGAGTTCTCTTTTAAGTTTCCTAATGAAATTTCTAATAAAACTCAACTTCAGAGATTTCTAGGAAGTTTCAATTACGTTGCTGATTTTATTCCTAAGGTCAGACATGTTTGTGAGACTTTGTACAAAAGACTTAGAAAGAACCCGGTCTCTTGGGGTTCTGAACAAACGCAGGCTGTCATTCAAGTTAAAGCCTTAGTTAAAAATATACCATGTTTAGGAATCCCCAATCCTAATGCTTTTATGATTGTTGAGACTGATGCATCTGATGCAGGTTATGGAGGTATCCTTAAACAAAAAGTAGATCTTGAATCTACAGAACAACTTGTTCGATTTACATCCAAAATTTGGAATTCCGCTCAGAAAAATTATTCTACTGTGAAAAAAGAGATTTTGGCTATAGTGCTATGTATCACTAAGTTTCAAGATGATCTTATTAACAAAGAATTTTTATTAAGAATAGACTGTAAGTCTGCTAAAGAAATTTTACAAAAGGATGTTAAAAGTCTTGTTTCAAAGCAAATCTTTGCTAGATGGCAAGCTCTACTATCTAGCTTTGATTTTAAAATTGATTTTATTAAAGGAGAAGAAAATTCTCTTCCTGATTTTCTAACTCGTGAATTTTTGCAGGGAAAAAATGAGGCCGTTTAAGCCGGTCACTCCTTCTAAAGGAGAAGAACTTCCAAAAGCAAAAATGGCTAGACCATTTACCCTTCCTCAATTACTTCCAAATCAGGAATGTCCACAAAGGCCTATAGCCCCTTTAAACAAATTTTCAGTGCTAGCCGAGTTTCAAAAATTCCCTTCTACAGCACCAACTCAGCCTCCAAAGCTGCTTGGTCCACCCCAACCAAAGCTGATCAACCTTAGACCAGCAAAACCTCTAAACCAAGAAGCATCTTCTAGTTCAATCCAATCAAAAAAGAGTTATGAAATGAAAACTCCGGAATCCTTTGCTCAAGCTGTTAACCCAGAGTTAACGAAAACTATTCCCAAAATCCCTAACCCAAAAGAAGAATCTTTTGATTTTGTGACTTCGCAGGTATTGCCAATAATGACATTAAACAAGGAGTATGGCAACATTGACATGTAGCAGTTGATCAAACCTTGCTATACAGATCAAAATTTTGTGGATACAGATAATCCCCTTAAAACAAGAAGGATCTATGAAGCTATTCTTGTTAATACCGACTCTATCGAGATAGAACACTCTAGGGATGAGAACAATCCCTCTATTATTAAATATTCAAGGTTTACTATTAAAAGAATCTTGGATTCATTTGAATGGTTTGCAGACCATTTACATACACCAATTGCATTATCAGTAACTCATCGTCCACAGACTTATAATTGGTATGATTATAAAGCAGCATGGATGAATTTTATCTATCTACGACCGAGACATACTTGGTTTATAAAGTATAGCCCCAACATTGTTAAAGCCATTATTCCAAGATGGTTTTACGAATGAAGGAATTTATTCGGAGGAACCAAAGAAGTCCTCCCTCAGCAATTTCTCAACAGGTTTGAAGAATTTCAAATCAAGGAAGAAATCTCCACTTTACCTGAGCATATTAAATGATGCAAATATTATGTTCAAAAGAGAATATCATATATTATTACGTGGAATTTTTCCAAAAATAATATTGATCGAATCCAATATTTGTGTAAGCAAATTCAGGTTAAAGGTTGGGTCCCCAAACAACCTAAAGTTCAGTCTCGCGACAAGGCCAGTTCATAAAATTCTTCAAAGAACTCTTCCAAAGCAGCTCTCAAGAAAAAACTGAAAGAAGCATTGGAAAATTTAGATAAATATGATGAAGATCAAATCATGAAAATGACTGATGACGCAGCTTCGACAGAAAGCAGCAGTGAAGACAATGGAGATATGTGTAATCCCAAAGGATTGGATTTGGCTTACATGGATCCTAATTATGAATAAGATAAGACTTCTTTGGAAAAGTAGAGGCAAAGCCGGAATTACTTTTTCCAAAGTAAAGGCTTTCATTATTCTATTTTGGCATCTTTAGAAAAGCCAAACGACAAAACTTTGAATAAAGCTAATCTTCATTATCTCCAAAGATAAAAGAAGATTCCCACTCAACCACTACAAAAGAAATAGGCCATTATGTCTCCACTATGAAGAAAGTTATTCTCCACTAAACTCTACTTTAAAGGTAGACCCTTCCTTTAGTGTCGGCAAGAGCCTAGCCCTCCATTTGTATGTCTAAGATGTAAAGACGCTCCCACTTTCTCCTATATAAGGAGACCTCATTTCTCTTATAGGGGCATCCGAAAATTTAGATACATCTCTCTAAATCATACTCTGAAAGCTCTCTCTCTGTCTATGTATTTCTATTTCAAGTTTGCAATGCAATAAAAGTCCAGTTTGCTTGTAAGTTTTCTTATTTTAATTGTAAGTTTTCTTATTTTAATTCCGCATACTTAAGATCCTTTGTTGATTTTTATCCATAGTTTTGAAAAATACTCTCTAATGGACTTACAGTACAAAATATTTCAATAAGTATTTTCAATAAATTCAACATGCTAGTAAGTATATAAAGAATATTAAAACAGATATCAAAGATCCAAATATAATATTCTAAGGGAGGTTCTCTTGGTTTTACAGCAGTTCATTTCCTAGAGTCATCTTAGCTACGGGACCACCATTAATAGGTCTAAACGCCCTCCTAGCTATAGCGACCATCAAAATTCGGCTGACCAACATACGAATAGGATATTAATCAGAAACCTCATACTCATAGGAAAGAACGAATACCTCACACCAAGTATAGAATACATATATAGGAACAAGATAAATGTAATAATAAACGTATATATACTAACAGCATATAAAATTTATTTAAATACTACATTAAAATAAATTTGTCATGCCTTAGACATTATATGTATTTAGTTGCTCATGCTAAATACGTATACTGCCAACATGGCTCTGATACCATTTAAAGGATGAAATTCGTGTTAAGAAAATCAAACAGATTTTAAAAACCCCGAAAATGGTTACTAAGATAGCCAAACTTCGTGAGAATTTTGAAAAAGAAATATGTTCAGATTTTCCAAATGCTTTTTGGGAACGCAAGAAACATATCGTTTCACTACCATACATAGATGGATTCAATGAACAGCCTATTTCAACTAAAGCTAGGCCTATTCAAATGAATCATGAAATGATGGAATTTTGCAAGAAAGAGATTGACACTCTTTTACAAAATAGGATCATCAGGGTTTCTAAATCTCCTTGGAGCTGTTCTGCTTTCTACGTTAATAATAATGCTGAGAAAGAAAGACGAGCACCAAGACTGGTGATTAATTATAAACCTCTTCACTCTGTTTTAAAATGGATTAAATATCCCATACCTAACAAAAGAGATCTTTTGAAAAGAACTTTCAAAGCTAATTTATATAGCAAATTTGATATGAAATCAGGATTTTGGCAAATTCAAATTTCTGAGAAGGATAAATATAAAACAGCTTTCAACGTCCCATTTGGACAATATGAATGGAATGTTATGCCTTTTGGGCTTAAGAACGCCCCATCTGAATTTCAAAATATTATGAATTTTCAATTTAATGATTATTCTTATATGTCAATAGTTTATATTGATGATGTCTTAATATTTTCTAAAAACATAGATTCCCACTTTAAACATCTAAATACATTTTTTAATATTGTTAAGAAAAATGGTTGGTTGTCAGTGCAAAGAAAATGGTGCTTTTTCAAACTACCATCAGATTCCTAGGTCATGATCTTTATCCAGGAACATATAAACCTATTTGCAGGGCCATCGAGTTCTTTTCTAAGTTTCCTAACGAAATTCCTGATAAAACTCAACTCCAGAGATTTCTAGGAAGTTTAAATTACGTTGCTAATTTTATTCCTAAGGTCAAGCATGTTTGTGAGCCTTTGTACAAAAGACTTATAAAGAACCCGGTCTCTTGGGGTTCTGAACAAACGCAGGCTGTCATTCAAGTTAAAGCTTTAGTTAAAAATATACCATGTTTAGGAATCCCCAATCCTAAAACTTTTATGATTGTTAAGACTGATGCATCTGATGCAGGTTATGGAGGCATCCTTAAACAAAAAGTAGATCTTGAATCTACAGAACAACTTGTTCGATTTACATCCGAAATCTGGAATTCTGCTCAGAAAAATTATTCTACTGTGAAAAAAGAGATTTTGGCTATAGTGCTATGTATCACTAAGTTTCAAGATGATCTTATTAACAAAGAATTTTTATCAAGAGTAGATTGTAAATCTTCTAAAGAAATTTTACATAAGGATGTTAAAAATCTTGTTTCAAAGCAAATCTTTGCTAGATTGCAAGCTCTACTATCTAGTTTTGATTTTAAAATTGATTTTATTAAAGGAGAAGAAAATTCTCTTCCTGATTTTCTAACTCGTGAATTTTTGCAGGGAAAAAATGAGGCCGTTTAAGCCGATCACTCCTTCTAAAGGAGCAGAACTTCCAAAAGCAAAAATGGCTAGACCATTTACCCTTCCTCAATTACTTCCAAATCAGGAATGTCCACAAAGGCCTATAGCCCCTTTAAACAAATTTTCAGTTCTAGCCGAGTTTCCAAAACTCCTTCTACAAAGACTAACTCGCCTCTCCAAAGCTGCTTGGTCCACCCCAACCAAAGCTGATCAACCTTAGACCAGCAAAACCTCTAAACCAAGAAGCATCTTCTAGTTCAATCCAATCAAAAAAGAGTTATGAAATGAAAACTCCGGAATCCTTTGCTCAAGTTGTTAACCCAGAGTTAACGAAAACTATTCCCAAAATCCCTAACCCAAAAGAAGAATCTTTTGATTTTGTGACTTCGCAGGTATTGCCAATAATGGCATTAAGCAAGGTGTATGGCAACATTGACATGCAGCAGCTGATCAAACCTTGCTACACAGATCAAAATTTTGTGGATACAGATAATCCCCTTAAAACAAAAAGATTCTATGAAGCTATTCTTGTTTATACCGACTCCATCGAGATAGAACACTCTAGGGATGAGAACAATCCCTCTATTATTAAATATTCAAGGTTTACTATTAAAAGAATCTTGGATCCATTTGAATGGTTTGCAGACCATTAACATACACCAATTGCATTATCAGTAACTCATCGTCCACAAACTTATAATTGGTATGATTATAAAGCAGCATGGATGAATTTTATCTATCTACGACCGAGACATACTTGGTTTATAAAGTATAGCCCCAACATTGTTAAAGCCATTATTCCAAGATGGTTTTACGAATGGTGGAATTTATTCGGAGGAACCAAAAAAGTCCTCCCTCGGCAATTTCTCAATAGGTTTGAAAATTTTCAAATCAAGGAAGAAATCTCCACTTTACCTGAGCATATTAAATTATGCAAATATTATGTTCAAAAGAGAATATCATATATTATTACTTGGAATTTTTCCAAAAATAATATTGATCGAATCCAATATTTGTGTAAGCAAATTCAGGTTAAAGGTTGGGTCCCCAAACAACCTAAAGTTCAGTCTCGCGACAAGGCCAATTCATCAAGTTCTTCAAAGAACTCTTCCAAAGCAGCTCTCAGGAAAAAACTGAAAGAAGCATTGGAAAATTTAGATAAATATGATGAAGATCAAATCATGAAAATGACTGATGACGCAG
This sequence comes from Solanum pinnatisectum, assembly GCA_035578085.1. NCBI lineage: Eukaryota > Viridiplantae > Streptophyta > Magnoliopsida > Solanales > Solanaceae > Solanum > Solanum pinnatisectum. Next base: position 130,014 of record CM069076.1, read on the forward strand.
CTTCGACAGAAAGCAGCAGTGAAGACAATGGAGATATGTGTAATCCCAAAGGATTGGATTTGGCTTACATGGATCCCAATTATGAATAAGATAAGACTTCTTTGGAAAAGTAGAGGCAAAGCCGAGATTACTTTTTCCAAAGTAAAGACTTTCATTATTCTATTTTGGCATCTTTAGAAAAGCCAAACTACAAAACTTTGAATAAAGCTAATCTCCATTATCTCCAAAGATAAAAGAAGATTCGCACTTAGCCATCTTTTACAAAAGAAGTAGGCCATTATGTCGCCACTATGAAGAAAGTTATTCTCCACTCAAGAGCTCCAAGTGGGCCACCATTGGACGTGGCATGTGGGCAATGGGCAAGCGACGTCGGCCAACGGCAGGCAACATCAACAAAGGCCTGCACGCATAAGACGTGACCTGTGCGCATCTAGCAAGCGACGTCGGCCAACTGTATGCAAAATCAACCAAGGCCTACACGAATCTCCCATGGCGTGTGTGCATCGTCTTGGCGACATCAGTCGTGGCCTGCACACATCGGCCAGGCGACATCGGCCGTGGCCCACGCGCATCGGCCAGGCAACATCGACCAACGGCAGACAGCTTTAGCCAAGGCCTGCACGCATTTAATGTGGCAAGTGCGCATCGAGCAAGTGACGTCGGCCAATAGCAGGCAACATCAGCCAAGGCCTGCACGCATCAGCCATAGCATGTGCACATCGGCTAGGAGACATCGGCATCGGCCAACAGTAGGCAGCATCAGCCAAGGCCTACACACATGTGATAAGGCAAGTTTATCTAATTCTTCAAAGAATTCGTCCATAGCATCACTCAAAAAGAAGTTAAAGGATGCTTTAGAGAATTTAGAGAAATATGATGAAGACCAAATCATGAAGATGATAGAAGACGCAGCTTCTACAAAAGCAGCAGTGAAGATAATGGCGATATGTGCAATCCCAAAGGATTAGCTTTGGCTTACATGGATCCCAACTATGAATAAGAAAAGGACTTCTTTGGGAAAATAGAGGCAAAGCCGGAATTATTTTCCTAAAGTAAGCATTTCATTATTCCAATCTAGCATCCATTGAGAAGCTAAAGCCAAAACTTTGATAAAGATATTCTCCATTATATCCAAAGATAAAAAGAAGATTCCCACTAAGCACTTTAGTCAAAAGAAGTAGGCCTTCATGTCTCCACTACGACAAAGTTATTCTCCATTATCTCTACGTTTAAAAAGTAGACCCTTCTTTAGTGTCGGCAACATCCTAGCCTTCCACTTGTATGTCTAAGATGTAAAGACATTTACCATCCTCTCCTATATAAGGAGACTTCATTTTATATTTAGAGGCATCAGAAAATTTAGCATACTCTAAATCATTATGAAATCCTCTCTCTTATGTACTCTATGTTTGAAGTTGTGCAGTAAAACTTGTAAGTTTTCTATTTTAATTACGCAATACTTCAGATCCTTTTAATGGTCCCCCCATTTTTCCAATTTTAGTGCATTATAGTCCAAGACATTTTATGGTGACCCAGAATTCCGACATCATTTTTGCCAAAAAATTACATGGACATCAGTTCAGACCTTAGCTATGGAGCCAGTTGGTCACCACGGCTAAAACGGCCCATTTACAAGGTCAAAAGAAGCCAAGAGCAGGTAAACCCCCTATTTTTTTGATTTTCGTGAGCTATTATCCACGGTATTTTATGGTGACCTGGAATTTCGACGTCATTTTTGCCAAAACGTTACATGGACCTCCATTAAGATCTTAGTTATGGAGTTAGTTGGTCGCCACGGTGAAAACAGCCCATATACAAGGTCAAATGTGCACCAGAGCAGGTAAACCCTTTCTTTTGCCGATTTTGGAATGATGTAGTCCACGGCATTTTATGGTGACTAGAAATTCCGATGTCATTTTTGCTAAAAATTTACATGGAAATCCGTTAAGACCTTAGCTATGGAGCCAGTTAGTCGCCACGGCTAAAATAGCCTATTTTCAAGGTCAAATAATCCCAGAGCAGGTAAACCCCCCATTTTGCCGATTCTCATGTGCTATAGTCCACAATATTTTATGGTGACCCAGAATTTCGACGTCATTTTTACAAAAAATTTGCATGGACCTCTGTTAAAATTTTAGTTATGGATCTAGTTGGTCGCCACGGCCAAAACATCCCATTTACAAGGTCAAAAGATCCCCAGAGCAAGTAAACCACCCTTTTTACCGATTTTCAGGTGCTATAGTCTACGGAATTTTATGGTGATCCGAAATTCCGTCGTCATTTTTGCCAAAAATATACAAAGACATACATTAAGACCTTAGCAATGGAGCCAGATGGTCGCCACAACTTAAACGACCATTTACAAGGTCAAACGATCCCCAGAGCAGGTAAACCTCCCTCCATTTTACTGATTTTCGTGTGCTATAGTCCAAAACATTTTATGGTAAACCAGAATTCTGCCGTCCTTTTTTTCCAAAAACATACATGGACCTCCGTTAAGACATTAGCTATGGAGCCAGTTGGTCACCACGGCCAAAACAGCCCATTTACAAGGTCGAACGAACCCCAATGCAAGTAAACCCCCAAATTTTACCAATTTTTGTGTGCTATAGTCCTCTACATTTATGGTGATCCAAAATTTTGTTGTTTTTTTTGCCAAATATTTACGTGGTCATCCATTAAGACTTTAGCTATGGATTCAGTTGGTCTCCACGGCCAAAACGGCCCATTTACAAGATCAAATAAGCCCCAAAGCAGGTCAATCCCCCATTTTGCCAATTTTCGTATGCTATAGTGCACGACATTTTATGGTGACCTAGAATTCAAACGTCATTTTTTTCCAAAAACTTACATGGACCACCGTTAAGACCTTAGCTATGGATCCAATTTGTCTCCACGGCCAACACGGCCCATTTACAAGGTCAAATGAGCCCCAGAGAAGGTAAACCCCCTATTTTGCCGATTTTCGTGTGCTATAGTCCACGATATTTTATGGTGACCTGGAATTTCGACGTCATTTTTGCCAAAACCTTACATGGACCTCCATTAAGACCTTAGTTATAGAGCCAGTTGGTTGCCACGGTGAAAACGGCCCATATACAAGGTCAAATGTGCCCCAGAGCAGGTAAACCCTTTCTTCTGCCGATTTTGGTGTGCTTAGTCCACGAAATTTTATGGTGACTTGAAATTGCGATGTCATTTTTGCTAAAAATTTACATGGACATCCGTTAAGACCTTAGCTATGGAGCCAGTTGGTCACCACAGCTGAAACAGCCTATTTTCAAGGTCAAACAAGCCCAGAGCAGGTAAATCCCCCATTTTGCCAATTTTCATGTGCTATAGTCCACGGCATTTTATGGTGACCTAGAATTTCAACGTCATTTTTATGAAAAATTTACATGGACCTCCGTTAAGATCTTAGCTGTGGATCTAGTTGGTCACCACGGCCAAAACATCCCATTTACAAGGTCAAAAGATCCCCAGAGCAGGTAAACCACCCATTTTGCCGATTTTCGGGTGCTATAGTCCACGGAATTTTATGTTGATCCAAAATTTCGTCGTTATTTTTGCCAAAAATATACAAAGACGTACATTAAGACCTTAGCTATGGAGCCAATTGGTCGCCACAACATAAACGGCCCATTTACAAGGTCAAACGAGCCTCAGAGCAGGTAAAACCCCTATTTTACTGATTTTCGTGTGCTATAGTCCACGACATTTTATGGTAAACCAGAATTCTGCCGTCTTTTTTTGCCAAAAACATACATGGACCTCCGTTAAGACCTTAGCTATGGAGCCAGTTGGTCACCACTGCCAAAATAGCCTATTTACAGGGTCAAACGAGCCCCAATGCAGGTAAACCCCTAAATTTTGCCCATTTTTATGTGCTATAGTCCACGACATTTTATGGTGATCCAAAATTTCGATGTCATTTTGCCAAATATTTACATGGACGTCCATTAAAACTTTAGCTACGGATTTAGTTGGTCTCCACAGCCAAAACTGCCCATTTACAAGGTCAAATGAGCCCCAAAGCAGGTAAACCCCCTATTTTGCCAATTTTTGTGTGCTATATTCCACAGCATTTTATGGTGACCCAGAATTTCGACATCATTTTTGGTAAAACCTTACATGAAACTCTATTAAGACCTTAGTTATGGAGCCAATTGGTAGCCACGGCGAAAACGGCCCATATACAAGGTCAAATGAGCCCCAGAGAAGGTAAACCCCTTCGTTTGCCGATTTTCCTTTGCTATAGTCCACGACATTTTATGGTGACCCAAAATTTTGATGTCATTTATGCCAAAAATTTACATGGACGTCCGTTAAGACCTTTGTTATGGAGCCAGTTGGTCTCCACGGCCAAAACGGCCCATTTACAGGGTTAAACGAGCCAGAGCATGTAAACCCCCCATTTTGCCAATTTTTGTGTGCTAGTCCACGGCATTTTATGGTGACCCAGAATTTCGACGTCATTTTTGCTAAAAATTTACATGGACGTCCGTTAAGACCTTAGCTTTGGAGAAAGTTGGTCGTCACACCCAAAACAACCCATTTTCAAGGTCAAAAGAGCCCAAGAGCATGTAAACCCCTTTTTTCCAGATTTTCGGGTGCTATAGTCCACGGCATTTTATGGTGATTAGGAATTCCCATGTCATTGTTGCCAAAAATTTACATGGATATCCATTAAGACCCTAGTTATGGAACCAGTTGGTCGCCATGGCCAAAACGGCCCATTTTCAATGTCAAACGACCCCCAGAGCAGGTAAACCCCCTTTTTTCCCAATTTTTGTGAGCTATAGTCCACGACATTTTATGGTGATCCAGAATTTCGATGTCATTTTTTTCCAAAAACATCCATAGAAATCTGTTAAGACCTTAGCGATGGAGCTAGTTGGTCGCCAAGGCCAAAACAGCCCATTTAGAAGGTCAAATGAGCCCCAGAGAAGGTAAACCCCTTCTTTTGCCAATTTTCTTGTGCTATATAGTCTACAGCATTTTAGGGTAACCCAGATTTATGATGTCATTTACAAGGTCAAATGAGCCCCAAAGCAGGTAAACCCCCTATTTTGCCAATTTTTGTGTGCTATATTCCACAGCATTTTATGGTGACCCAGAATTTCGACATCATTTTTGGTAAAACCTTACATGAAACTCTATTAAGACCTTAGTTATGGAGCCAATTGGTAGCCACGGCGAAAACGGCCCATATACAAGGTCAAATGAGCCCCAGAGAAGGTAAACCCCTTCGTTTGCCGATTTTCCTTTGCTATAGTCCACGACATTTTATGGTGACCCAAAATTTTGATGTCATTTATGCCAAAAATTTACATGGACGTCCGTTAAGACCTTTGTTATGGAGCCAGTTGGTCTCCACGGCCAAAACGGCCCATTTACAGGGTTAAACGAGCCAGAGCATGTAAACCCCCCATTTTGCCAATTTTTGTGTGCTATAGTCCACGGCATTTTATGGTGACCCAGAATTTCGACGTCATTTTTGCTAAAAATTTACATGGACGTCCGTTAAGACCTTAGCTTTGGAGAAAGTTGGTCGTCACACCCAAAACAACCCATTTTCAAGGTCAAAAGAGCCCAAGAGCATGTAAACCCCTTTTTTCCAGATTTTCGGGTGCTATAGTCCACGGCATTTTATGGTGATTAGGAATTCCCATGTCATTGTTGCCAAAAATTTACATGGATATCCATTAAGACCCTAGTTATGGAACCAGTTGGTCGCCATGGCCAAAACGGCCCATTTTCAATGTCAAACGACCCCCAGAGCAGGTAAACCCCCTTTTTTCCCAATTTTTGTGAGCTATAGTCCACGACATTTTATGGTGATCCAGAATTTCGATGTCATTTTTTTCCAAAAACATCCATAGAAATCTGTTAAGACCTTAGCGATGGAGCTAGTTGGTCGCCAAGGCCAAAACAGCCCATTTAGAAGGTCAATGAGCCTGCAGAAGGTAAACCCCTTCTTTTGCCAATTTTCTTGTGCTATATAGTCTACAGCATTTTAGGGTAACCCAGATTTATGATGTCATTTATGCCCAAAATTTTCATGAATGTCCGTTAAGACCTTATCTATGGAGCCAGTTTATCGCCACGGCTAAACCGGCCCATTTACAAGGTCAAACGAGTCCCAGAGCAGGTAAACCCCCCATTTTGCTGATTTTTGTTGGTTATAGTCCACAGTATTTTATGGTGACTCAGAATTCTGACCTCATTTTTGCCAAAAACTTTCATGGACCTCCGTTAAGACATTAACTATGGAGACAGTCTGTCTTTACAGCAAAAACGGCCTATTTACAAGGTCAAACGAGACCCAGAGCAGGTAAACCCTTTATTTTGCCAATTTTCGTGTGCTATAGTCCACGGCATCTTATGGTGACCTAAAATTTTAACGTTATTTTTGCTAAAAACATACATGGACCTTCATTAAGACCTTAGCTATGGAGACAGTTGGTCGCCACGTCCAAAACGGCCCATTTACAAGGTCAAAGAAGCCTTAGATCAGGTAAACCTACCATTTTGCCGATTTTTGTGTGTTATAGTCCACGGCATTTTACGGTGACCCGAAATTGCGATGTCATTTTTGCCAAAAACTTACATGGACCTCCGTTAAGACCTTAGCTATGGAACCAATTGGTCGCCACGGCCAAATCGGCCAAGGTCAAACAAGCCCTGGAGCAGGTAAACCCTCCATTTTGCTGATTTTCGTGTCTTATAGTCCACGGTATTTTCTGGTAACCCAAAATTCCAACGTCATTTTTGCTGAAAACTTACATAGACCTCCATTAAGACATTAACTATGAAGTTAGTTGGTCTCCACGGCTAAGGCCCATTTACAAGGTCTAACAAGCCAAGAGCAGGTAAATCCCCCATTTTGCAGATGTTTGTGTGCTATATTCCACGGCATTTTATGGTGACCCAAAATTCTGACATTATTTTTTCCGAAAACTTACATGGACCTCCGTTAATACCTTAGCTATGGAGTCATTTGATCGCCACGGCCAAAACGTCCCATTTACAAGGTCAAATGAGCCCCAGAGCAAGTAAACCCCAACTTTGCCAATTTTCGTGTGCTATAGTCCACGACATTTTATGTTGACCCAGAATTTTGAAGTAATTTTTGCGAAAAACTAACTTGAACCTCCGTTAAGATCTTAGCTATGGATCCAGATGGTCGGCACAGCCAAAATGGCCCATTTACAACGTCAAACAAGCCCCTGAGTAGGTAAACCCCCATTTTGCCAATTTTTGTGTGGTACAGTCAACGGAATTTTATGGTGACCCAGAATTTCAACGTCATTTTTGCCAAAAACTTACATGGACTTTAGTTAAGACCTTAGTTATGGAGCCAATTGGTCGCCACAGCCAAATCATCCCATTTACAAGGTCTAACGAGCCCCAAAGCAGGTAAACCCCCCATTTTGTCGATTTTCCTGTGTTATAGTACACGATATTTTATGGTAACCCAGAATTTCGACGTCATTTTTCCCAGAAACTTACATGGACCTCCGTTAAGACATTAACTATGGAGTCAGTTGGTCTATACGGCTAAAAAGGCCCATTTACAAGGTCTAACGAGGCAAGAGCAGGTAAATCCCCCATTTTACAGATTTTTGCGTGCTAAAGTCCACGGCATTTTATGGTGACCTAAAATTCCGACATCATTTTTGAAAAAAACTTACATAGACCTCCGTTAATACCTTAGGTATGGATTCATTTGGTCGCTATGGCCAAAACAGCCCATTTACAAGGTCAAACGAGCCCCAGAGTAGGTAAACCCCAACTTTGCCGATTTTCGTGTGCTATAGTCCACAACATTTTATGGTGACCCAGAATTTCGATGTAAATTTTGCCAAAAACTAACTTGGACCTCCATTAAGACCTTCGCTATGGATCTAGATGTTCTCCACGGCCAAAACGGCCCATTTACAAGGTCAAACGAGCCCCTGAGTAGGTAAACCCCCTATTTTTCCAATTTTCGTGTGGTACAGCCAACGGAATTTTATGGTGACTCAGAATTTCGACGTCATTTTTGCCAAAAACTAACATGGACCATAGTTAAGACCTTAGCTATAGAGCCAATTGGTTGCCACAGCCAAATCAGCCCATTTACAAGTTCTAACGAGCCCCAAAGCAGGTAAACCCCCTATTTTGTTGATTTTCTTGTGTTATAGTACACGGTATTTTATGGTAGCCCAAATTTTCGATGTTATTTTTGCCAAAACATTACATGGACCTCCGTTAAGACATTAACTATGGAAGCAGTTGGTCTACACGGCCAAAATGGTCCTTTTACAAGGTCAAATGAGCCTAGAGCAGGTAAATCCCCCATTTTGCAGATTTTCATGTGCTATAGCCCACAGCATTTTATGGTGACTTGGAATTCCGTCGTCATTTTTGTCAAAAACTTACATGGACCTCCGTTAAGACATTAGTTATGGAGCTAGTTGTTTGCCACGGCCAAAAAAGCCCATTTACAATGTCAAATGAGCCCAAGACCAGGTAAACCCCCCATTCTACAATTTTCGTGTGCTATAGTCCACGGCATTTTATGGTGACCCAGAATTCCGAAGTCATTTTTGCCAAAAACTTACTTGGACCTCCGTTAAGACCTTATCTATGGAGTCAATTGGTCACCATGACCAAAACGGCCCAATTACAAGGTTAAACGAGCCTCGAAACAGGTAAACACCCCATTTTGCCAATTTTTGAGTTCTATAGTCCATGGGATTTGTTAGTGACCCAAAATTACGACGTTATTTTCGCTAAGTATTACATAGACCTCCGTTAAAACCTTAGCTATGGAGCCAATTAGTCACGGCCAAAACGGCCTATTTTCAAGGTCAAACAAACCCCGAGGTAGGTAAACCCCCCATTTTGCCTATTTTTGTTTGCAATAGACCACGAGATTTTTTGGTGACCCAGAATTCCAACGTCATCTTCGCCAAAAATTTACATAGACCTCTATTCAGACCCTAGTTATGGAGTGAGTTGGTCACCACTGTCAAAACGGCCCATTTTCAAGGTCAAATGAGCCCCAGAGCAGGTAAACCCCCTGTATTATTTTGCCGATTTTCTATGCTGTAGTCCTCGGGATTTATTGGTGACCCGAAATTCCAAGGTCATTTTCACCTAAAATTAACATGGACAACCGTTAGGATCTTCGTTATGTAGCTAGTTGGTCACCACGACCAAAACAATCCATTTTCAAGGTCAAACGAACCCCAAAGCAGGTAAACCCCCTATTTTATCTATTTTCGTGTGCTATAGTCCACGAGATTTATTGGTGACCCAGAATTTCGACATCATTATTGCCAAAAAATTACATGGACCTCCATTAAGACCTTAGCTATGGAACCACTTGGTCACCACGGCCTAAATGGCCCATTTTTAAGGTCAAAAAGCCCCGGAGCAGGTAAACCCCCATTTTGCTGATTTTTGTGTGCTATAGTCCAAGAGATTTTTGGTGACACGAAATTTTGACGTCATTCTTTGCTAAAAATGTATATAGACCTCCGTTAAGATCTTACTATGGATCATGTTGGTTACCACGGCCAAAACGGCCCATTTTCAAGGTCAAACGAGCCCCTTAGCAGGTAAACCACCCATTTTGCCGATTTTTATGTGCTATAGACCACGGGATTTATTGGTGACCTGGAATTCTGACGTTATTTTCGCCAAAAATTTACATGGACCTCCGTTAAGACCTTAGCAATGGAGACGGTTTGTAACCATGGCCAAAACGGCCCATTTTCATGGTGAAACAATCCCCAGAGCAGGTAAACCCACCATTTTGCCAATTTTCGTGTGCTATAGTCCATTGTATTTATTGGTGACCCAGAATTCTAATGTCATTTTCTCCAAAAATTTAAATGGACCTCCGTTAAGACCTTAGCTATGGAGTCAGTTGGTCACCACGGCCAAAATGGCCCATTTTCAAGATAAATTCCTATTTTGCCGATTTTCGTGTGCTATAGTCCACGGGATTTATTGGTGACCCAAAATTTCAACGTCATTTTTTCCAAATATTTACATGGACCTCCGTAAAGACCTTAGGTATGGAGCTCGTTAATCACCACAACCAAAACGGTCAATTTTCAAGGTCAAACGATCACCAGAGATGGTAAATCCCTTATTTTGCTGATATTCGTTTGCTATAGTCAACGGGATTTATTGGTGACCCGAATTCCGACGTCATTTTCACCAAATATTTACATGGACCTTCGTAAAGACCTTAGCTGTGGAGCTAGTTGGTCACCACGGCCAATTTTCAAGGTCAAACGAGCATAAAGCATGTAAACCCCCCATTTTGTCGATTTTCGTGTGCTAGTCCACGGGATTTTTTGGTGACCCAAAATTTCGACGTCATTTTCACAAAAAATTTACATAGACCTTCGTTAAGACATTAGCTATGCATCCAGTTGGCCACAACGGCCAGAACATACCATTTTCAAGGTTGAACGATCCCCAAAGCTAGTAAACCTGACATTTTGTCAATTTTCATGTGTTTTAGTCCACGGGATTTTTTGGTGACTCGAAATTCCATTGTCATTTTAGCCAAAAATTACATGAACCTCCGTTAAGACCTTAGATATGGAGCCAATTGGTCACCATGGCCAAAGCATCCCGTTTTCAAGGTCAAACGATCCCCGGAGTAGGTAAACCCCCCATTTTGTCGATTTTCGTGTGCTATAGTCCACAGAATTTATAGGTGACCTGGAATTTCGATGTCATTTTTGCCAAATATTTACATGGACCACCGTTAAGACATTATCTATGGAGTCAGTTGGCCCTCACGGCTAAAACAACTTATTTTCAAGTTCAAACGTGCCCCGGAGCAGGTAAATCCCCCATTTTGCCCATTTTTGTGTGTTATATAAAGTCCACGAGTTTTATTAGTGACCCAAAATTTTGACGTCATCTTTGCCAAAAATTTACATGGACCTTCTTAAGACCTTAGCTATGGAGCCAGTTGGTCACCACGATCAAAACAACTCATTTTCAAGGTCAAACGAGCCTCGAAGCAGGTAAACTCCCCATTTTGCCAATTTTCGTGTGCTATACTCCACGAGATTTATTGGTGACCCAGAATTCTGATGCCTTTTATGCTTAAAATTTCCATGGACCTCCGTTAGGACCTTAGTTAAGGAGCGAGCTGGTCACCACGGCCAAAATGGCCCATTTTTTAGGTCAAACGAGCCCCAGAGCAGGTAAACCCCCCATTTAGCTTATTTTCGTGTGCTATTGCCCACGAAATTTGTTGGTGACATGGAATGCCAATGTCATTTTCCCCAAAAATTTACATGGACCATCGTTAAGACCTTAGCTGTGGAAACAATTGGTCACAACAGCCAAAACGAACCATTTTCAAGGTCCAACAAGCTCGGAGCAGTAAACCCCCTATTTTACCGATTTTTGTGTGCTATAGTCCGAGGGATTTATTGATGACCCAAAATTCCGATGTCATTTTTTATAGAAATTTACATAGATCTCCATTAAGACCTTAGACATGGAGCCAGTCGGTCACCACGGCCAAAACGGCCCATTTTCAAGGTCAAACAAATCTCGGAGCAGAAAAACCCCTTATTTTGCTGATTTTAGTGTGCTATAGTCCACGGGATTTATTGGTCACCCAGAATTCCAACGTCATTTATGCCTAAATTTAACATGGACCTCCGTTAAGACATTATATATGGATCTAGTTGGTCACCACGGCCATAACGGCCCATTTTTTAGGTCAAACAAGCCCCAGAGCAGGTAAACCCCCATTTTGCCGATTTTTGTGTGCGATAGTCCTTGAGATTTATTGGTGACCCGAAATTTCGACGTCAATTTCACCAAAAATTTACATGAACCTCCATTAAGACCTTAGATATGGATCCAATTGGTCACCACGGCTAAAACTAACCATTTTCAAGGTCAAACGAGCCTCAGACATGTAAACCCCCCATTTTGCCAATTTTGGTGTGCTATAGTTCGAGGAATTTATTGGTGACCCAGAATTCCGACGTCATTTTTTATAGAAATTTACATAGACCTCCGTTAAGACCTTAGTTATGGAGCCAGTTGGTCACCACTATCAAAATGACCCATTTTCAAGGTCAAACGAGCCCCTGAGCAGAAAAACACCCTATTTTGTCGATTTTTGTGTGCTATAGTCCACAGGATTTATTGGTGACCCAGAACTCAGGTGTCATCATCATAAAAAATTTATATAGACCTTCGTTAAGACCTTAGCTATAGAGCCAGTTGGTCACCACGGCCAAAATAGTTCATTTTCAAGGTCAAACAAGCCTCGGAATAGGTAAACAACCCATTTTGCCAATTTTCGTGTGCTATAGACCATGGGATTTTTTGGTGACCCAGAATTCCGACATTTTTTTCGCAAAAAATTTACATGGACCTCCGTTAAGACCTTAGCTATGGAGTCAATTTGCCACCACAGCCAAAACGACCCATTTTCAAGGTCAAACTATCCCCGGAGCAAGTAATCCCGCCATTTTGGACTCGAAATACCGATGTCATTTTTGCCAAATATTACATGGACCTCCATTAAGACCTTTGATATGGAGCCAATTGGTCACCACGGTCAAAACGACCCGTTTGCAAGGTCAAACAATCCCCATAGCAGGTAAACCCCCCATTTTGTCAATTTTTGGGTGCTATAATCCACGGCATTTATTGGTGACACGAAATTCCGAAGTCATTTTTGCCAAATATTTACATGGACCTCCGTTAAGACATTATCTATGAAGCCAATTGGCCCTCACGGCTAAACGATCTATTTTCAAGTTCAAACGTGCCCCGGAGCAGGTAAATCCCCTATTTTGCCAATTTTCCTGTGCTATATAGTCCATGGGTTTTATTGGTGACCCGGAATTCCGACGTTATCTTCGCCAAAAATTTACATGGACCTTTTTAAGACCTTAGCTATGGAGCCAGTTGGTTACCACGGTCAAAACGACCCATTTTCAAGGTCAAACTAGCCCCGGAGCAGGTAAACTCCCCATTTTGCCGATTTTTGTGTGCTATACTCCACGGGATTTATTGGTGACCCAAAATTCCGACATCTTTTAAGCCTAAAATTTACATAGACCTCCGTTAGTACCATAGTTAAGGACCAAGCTGGTCACCACGGCGAAAATGGCCCATTTTTTAGATCAAATGATCCCTAGAGCAGGTGAACCCCCCATTTTGCTGATTTTCATGTGCTTTTGTCCACGAGATTTATTGGTAACGTGGAATCCCATGTCATTTTTACTAAAAATTTAAATGGACCACCGTTTAGACCTTCGTTATGGAGACAATTGGTCAGTACATCCAAAACGAACCATTTTCAAGGTCAAACGAGCCCCAGAGCAGGTAAACACCCCATTTTGTTGATTTTCTAGTGCTATAGTCCTAGGGATTTATTGGTGACCCAAAATTCTAATGTCATTTTGGATAGAAATTTACATGGATCTTCGTTAAGATATTAGCCATGGAGACAGTCCGTCACCACAGCCAAAACGGCCCATTTTCAAGGTCAAATGAGCCCCGAAGCAGAAAAACCCCTTATTTTGCTGATTTTCGTGTGCTATAGTCCACGGTATTTATTGGTGACCCAGAATTACGACATCATTTATGCCTAAATTTAACATGGACCTCCGTTAAGACATTATCTATGGATCTAGTTGGTCCCCACGGCCATAACGGCCCATTTTTTAGGTCAAACAAGCCCCGGAGCAGGTAAACCCCCATTTTACCAATTTTTGTGTGCGATAGTCCATGAGATTTATTGGTGACCCAAAATTTCGACGTCATTTTTGCCAAAATTTTACATGGACCTCCGTTAAGACCTTAGATATGGATCCAGTTGGTCACCACGGCTAAAACTAACTATTTTCAAGGTCAAATGAGGCTCGAAGCAGGTAAACCCCCCATTTTGCTGATTTTTGTGTGCTATAGTTCGAGGGATTTATTGGTGACACAGAATTCCGGCGTCATTTTTGATAGAAATTTACATAGACCTCCGTTAAAACCTTAGTTATGGAGTCAGTTGGTCACCACGATCAAAATGGCCCATTTTCAAGCTCAAAGGAGCTCGAAGCAGGTAAACCCACCATTTTGCAGATTTTCGTATGCTATTGTCCACGAGATTTATTGGTGACGCGAAATGCCGATGTCATTTTCACCAAAAATTTACATGGACCACCGTTTAGACCTTAGCTATGGAGACAATTGATCACCACAGCCAAAACGAACCATTTTCAAGGTCAAACGAGCCTCGGAGAAGGTAAACCCCTTATTTTGCCGATTTTCGGGTGCTATAGTTCGAGGGATTTATTGGTGACCCAGAATTCTGACGTCATTTTCGACAAAAATTTACATGGACCTCCGTTAAGACCTTAGATATGGAGCAAGTTGGTCACCCTGATCAAAATGGTTCATTTTCAAGGTCAAACGATCCCCGGAGCAGAAACACCCCCTATTTTGCCGATTTTCGTCTGCTATAGTCCACAGGATTTATTGGTGACCCGGAATTCAGATGTCAACGTCACAAAATATTTACATAGACCTCCATTAAGACCTTAGCTATAGAGCCAGTTGGTCACCACGATTAAAACAACCCATTTTCAAGGTCAAACAAGCCCCAAAGCAGGTAAACAGCCCATTTTGCCAATTTTTGTGTGCTCTAGACCACAGGATTTTTTGTTGACCCTGAATCCAACGTCATTTTCACAAAAAAATTACATGGACCTCCGTTAAGTCCTTAGCTATGGAGTCAGTTTGCCACCACAGCCAAAACGGCCCTTTTTCAAGGTCAAACTATCCCCGGAGCAGGTAAACCCGCCATTTTGCTGATTTTCGTGTGCTATAGTCCACAAGATTTATTGGTGAGCCGTAATGCGATGTCATTTTCACCAAAAATTTACATGGATCATCGTTAAGACCTTAGCTATAGAGTCAATTGGTTACCACAGCCAAAACGGCCCATTTTCAAGGTCAAACGAGCCCTGGAGCAGGTAAACCCCCCCATTTTACCGATTTTCATGTGCTATAGTCCACGGGATTAATTGGTGACCTAGAATTCCGAAGTCATTTTTACGAAAAATTTACATAGATCTCCGTTAAGACCTTAGCTATGGAGCTAGTTGGTCACCACGGCTAAAACGACCCATTTTCAAGGTCAAACGAACCCCGGAGCTGGTAAACCCCCCATTTTGCCTATTTTCGTGTGCTATAGTTCACGAGATTTTTTAATGGCCCAGAATTCCAATGTTATTTTCGTCAAAAATTAACATGGACCTTCATTAAGACCTTAGATATGAAGCCATTTGGTCACCAAAGCCTAAACGGTCCATTTTCAAGGTCAAACGATCCTCGGAGCAGGTAAACCCCCCATTTTGCAAATTTTTGTGTGCTATAATCTGCGAGATTTTTTGGTGACAGGAATTTCGACGTCATTTTCGCCAAAAATTTACATGGACCTCCGTTGAGACCTTAGCTATAGAGCCAGTTGGTCACCACGGCCAAAATGGCTAATTTTCAAGGTCAAACGAGCCCGAAGCATGTAAACCCCCCATTTTATCGATTTTCATGTGCTATAGTCCATGGGATTTTTCGGTGACCCAAAATTTCTATATCATTTCCACCAAAAATTTACATAGACCTCTATTAAGACATTAGCAATGCATCCAGTTGGCCACCACGGCGAAAACAGACCATTTTCAAGGTTAAACGATCCCCAGAGCTGGTAAACCCGACATTTTGCTGATTTTTATGTGTTTTAGTCCACGGGATTTTTTTGGTGACTCGAAATTTCAATGTCATTTTTGCCAAAAATTACATGGACCTAGATAAGGAGCCAATTGGTCACCACAGCAAAAACGTCCCGTTATGAAGGTCAAACTATCAGCGGAGCAAGTAAACCCCTATTTGCCTATTTTCGTGTACTATAGTCCACGGGATTTATCGGTGACCCGAAATTCCGACGTCATTTTTGCCAAATATTTACATGGACCTCCGTTAAGACATTATCTATGGAGCCAGTTGACCCTCACGGCTAAAACGACCTATTTTCAAGTTCAAACGTGCCTCGGAGCAGGTAAATCCCCTATTTTTCCAATTTTTGTGTGCTATATATAGTCCACGGGTTTTATTGGTGACCCGAAATTCCGACGTCATCATCGCCAAAAATTTACATGGACCTTCTTAAGAAATTAGCTATGGAGCCAATTGGTCACCACGGTCAAAACGGCCCATTTTCAGGGTCAAACGAGCACCGGAGCAGAAAATCCCCTATTTTGCTGATTTTCATGTGCTATAGTCCACGGGATTTATTGGTGACCCAGAATTTCGACGTCAATTATGCCTAAATTTTACATGGACCTCCGTTAAGACATTATCTATGGATCAAGTTTGTCACCACGGCCATAACACCCCATTTGTTTAGAGCAGGTAAACCCCTATTTAGCCTATTTTTGTGTGCGTAGTCCATGAGATTTATTGGTGACCTGAAATTCTAACGTCATTTTTGCCAAAAATTTACATGGACCTTCGTTCAGACCTTAGATATGGAGCAAGTTGGTCACCACGGCTAAAACTACCAATTTTCAAGGTCAAACGAGCCTCGAAGCAGGTAAACCCCCAATTTTGCTAATTTTTGTGTGCTATAGTTCGAGGGATTTATTGGTGACCCGAAATTTCAATGACATTTACGACAAAAATTTACATGGACCTCCGTTAAGACCTTAGTTATAGAGCCAGTTGGTCACCACGATCAAAATGGCCCATTTTCAAGGTCAATTGAACCCTGGAGCAGAAAACACCCAATTTTATCGATTTTCGTGTGCTATAATCCACAGGATTTATTGGTGACCCTGAATTCAGATGTGATCTTCACAAAAAATTTGGTTATACCTCCGTTAAGACCTTAGCTATAAAGCCAGTTGGTCAACACAGCAAAAACGGCTTGGTGACCCAGAATTCCGACGTCATTTTTGCAAAAAATTTATATGGACCTCCGTTAAGACCTTAGCTATGGAGCCAGTTTTCCACCACGGCCAAAACGGCTCATTTTCAAGGTCAAACTATCCGCAAAGCAGGTAAACCCGCCATTTTATCGATTTTCGTATGCTTTAGTCCACGAGATTAATTGGTGACCCATAATGCGATGTCATTTTCATCAAAAATTTACATGGACCACCGTTAAGACCTTAGCTATGGAGCCAATTGGTCACCACAGCCAAAACGGCCCATTTTCAAGGTCTAATGAGCCCTGGAGTAGGTAAATCCCCCATTTTATCGATTTTCATGTGCAATAGTCCATGGGATTTATTGGTGACCAATAATGCTGACGTCATTTTTACGAAAAATTTACATAAACCTCCGTTAAGACCTTAGGTATGGAGCCAGTTGGTCACCATGGCTAAATTGACCCATTTTCAAGGTCAAACAAGCCCCAGAGCTGGTAAATCCCCCATTTTGCCTATTTTCGTGTGCTATAGTCCACGAGATTTTTTAATGGCCCAAAATTCTGACATCATTTTCGTCAAAAATTTACATGGACCTTCGTTAAGACCTTAGCTATAAAGCCAGCTAGTCACCACGACCAAATTGACCCATTTTCACGGTGAGATGAGCCCCGAAGAAATTAAACCCCCTATTTTTGCCGATTTTCGTGTGCTATAGTCCACAAGATTTATAGGAGACCAAAAATTCCAATGTCATTTTTGCAAAAAATTTACATGGACCTCCTTAAGAGCTTAGCAATGGAGCCAGTTTGTCACCAAAGCCTAAACGGCCCATTTTCAAGGTCAAACGATCCCCGGAGCAGGTAAACCCCTATTTTGCCAATTTTTTTGTGCTATAGTCCACGAGATTTTTTGGTGACAGGAATTCCGACGTCATTTTCACTAAAAATTTACATGGACCTCCGTTAAGACCTTAGCTATGGACCAGTTGGTCACCACGGCCAAAACGGCCAACTTTAAAGGTCAAACGAGCCCGAAGCATGTAAGGCCCCCATTTTGCCGATTTTCGTGTGCTATAGTTCACGAGATTTTTTGGTGACCCAATATTTCGACGTCATTTTCACCAAAAATTTACATAGACCTCCATTAAGACATTAGTTATGCATCCAGTTGGCCACCACGGCCAGAACATTGACATCTTTATATACTTGGTAACAATTTAATTATTTTTTTTGAGATAAAGGTAACAGTTTAATTTTAAAACTTCCCATATAACCCTTAATGAGATGATTTGTAATCGCATAAATTTATATGGCTTGTTTTAGACCACAAGTTTCGAAAGTCGTTCTTTTTCTCTTAACTCCATGCACAATAAAACATCTTCACATAAATTCGGACTAATGGACTAATTTCTAAACAAAATTATTAAACCTCACCCAAGTTATAAATTGCTCATATTATTGAACTTACCTTGATATTAAGATATTTTCTTCTACATATCATAATAGTGTTGTTGGTCTTTTTCAAGTAAAATCCAACTCAAATCAAACCACAAACCCCCTTACCTTCATGCATGTATAACCAATATAGGGGTTCTGAGTTCATACATTGACTTGAATCCTAACTTATACTTGGTTATAGTACTACAGAATGATTGATCATCCAACCCAAAACCATAAGGCAATGGTTGGAGTAGTCCGACCTTTAGAAATTCCTTTGATTCCTTAACCCTCATCGACCGAATATGAAACATTATGTAACTCAATAACTTACATAATGAGCAGCCCAGTTGGACACCTCATGCTTCAACTCTGAATCCAATTTCTTTAATAGTTCGAAAAGCAGCCTCTGCAGTTGAAAGCAGAATCATTCAAACATAAATTTTTGTAACACCTTACAGAGTGGAAGGTGAAGCACCTGGAAAAAAGATCTTACCTTCAAAATAATTTCAGGGGGAATATAATTAGTTAGTAGCTCATATAACTTTCCTCTTAGCTCAAATAACCTGTAATAAAGAACATTGCAGTTCAGATAAGGAGGCAAATGTACATTGTGTAGTTGTGCTGTCATAAGCACAATTAAGACACATGTCTTGTTCAGATTGCCCATGGGAAGTTACCCACCTCCCTCCTTCCTAACTTCATATGAAAGATGATGATTTCTTTGCATGATTAATAGTTGAATATCTTAAATGATGTGAAAAACAATGTAAGCTCAAAAACATATACAGTTTTCCACTTTTCAACTTACAGCGAGGGTGGAATATTGTTCTTTTTTTATGAAGTTGTTGTGTTGAAAAGCATCAAGAAGATACATAAAGCTTTACAAAGAAAGGTTAAAACTCCAGACACTGTAAAAAACTAATATTGTTCTAGTGATTTTTTTTAATAAAGGTAACGTTTCGTATATCAATCATCAGCTCAGAGCTGGTAACCAAAAATTTACAGCATTTCCTATATCCACATGAGTGTGCCTATCAAACAAAAACATAAAGAAAAAGCAAAACTATCACTAGATCCTCCATCATCTTATAAGTATCCTGGGATAACTACAATAGTGAATAGCCACAGGACCATCTATATACTCTGAACTACACCAATATATCGTTCTAGTGATTCTTGTGCTTGAATATTTGGATTTTGCCTTTCAACTGAACGTTTCTTCTGGCTCTGCTTATTAAAGAGCGTGCAGTTCCGTCTTTTGACATTTTATGGGAAATAGGTGAGGAAATTTGTGATGCAACACTATGCATTATTGGTTGCATCGGAATGAACAAAAAAGGAAATGCTTTACGGGAGTATCAACCATTGTTCATAAAGTATGCGTTAGTTTGGTGTATCCAAGGTAATGAAAAGGATTTAAAGAATTTTAAGGATCTTTAAAGATCTTGGAGATGGAAACTTCTGTAAATTGATTGCAGCAAATATTCATTCTTCTTGCTGCTTCTTTTTTTCAATTTTCTTTTGTTTCAGTGAGCTAGTTTTTAAAAAATTTCCTGGACAACTTTTTAGAAGTTTGGATACAAATTGCTTATCGATATGCGACTCGGTCACTAAATTGTCTGTGGTTTACATTACTTATTTATTAGTCAAATAAGACATTCAGATCCTCAATTTGGAAACTACTTCAGAAACTCAGACAACAAATAACTACTCACTTCAACAGAAGAAAGCAATCAACAAATTCCATGACAAGGATAAATTTTAATATGCCCCCTTTTGACTTCTTACAGCTTCTTTTCTACTTATACGCAAAGGAGTGTCGCCAGGGCTTAAGCCCAAAGCGCAATTACAGTATGTTGTAGTGAAGAAAGGCACAATTGTAGGAAGAAAACATAAATTAACATGTGTAATGTAAGAAAACTAACTATAAGTATGTATGGATTATGGTAAAAAGAACTATAATAAGTTAAATAAATGAAGTAAAGGCCCTATCAATCAAGTTTGAAAACCTTTTTGAATTAGATGCAAATTAAGATTCTAAATCATAGAAGCAACTAGTTTTCTAAAACTAATTTCTAATTTTTTATTTCTAGTCACTAACTTCCCCATTTCTAGTCATTTATTACATTGCTTGAAATTTAATTTTGCTTTGCTTGCTTTTTTTATGACAAGGGAAACCCGCAGCCGCTACCCTTTGTGTGCGCATAGGGTAAAACCCCCACTCCTATACAATAGCTCACAAACCACACATGAGAGGTAACCCGCACTAGGCAAGCCCGGTGAGATGAGCTCAACCTAGGCAAACCCATTGCTTTCACTGGCAAGGGGTATCAAACTTCAGACCTCCAACATGGGAGTCCCAAGCCCAAACCACTGGGCCACCAAAGGTTATCATCTGAAGTCTTATAGGTTTCTCTCTATGTATTTATAACATACTCCTCTCTCAGCACTCAAAAGCCTAGTGTCCTCTTAACTTTACAGTTCCCTTCTCTCAAAGTTGAATCTCCAGTTGTCTTGAATTTTGTGTCGACCTCTAGTGGCAGAACTAGACATTCAAAGAACAGTTTATAGAATAACGAGCTGAATATTAAATACCCTATTCATATTGACTGTCAACAGTACCTTTTAGGGCTCTGCTCTTTCATTATGTCTGATGCAATTTCTGAAACATATTTCTCCCAATCCATTGGAGGTATAGTTTGGTTGTTTGTAAAGGGATACATTGCACAAATAAACAAGGGGTCAGCACGTGCATAAGAAAACTTTGGTGCAAATAATATACCATAAACTCAGAATTAACAGCTTAAGCTAGCAAGAAACTAAAATAAATCAGTATCCAGCGGTTAAAGAGCTCAACTGTTGAACACGGCAAGACTCAAATGTCAAAATTGCCCTCCTCAGATTCCTACTTGACTTTTCCACAATGCGAGCTACAAAACCCTGTGGAAATTGAAGTCCTTCCTTTTTGGAAACAAATTCCAAAACACTAACAATCTATCAAACAAAAAAGATTAACAAGAAACAATTAGGAATGCGATGAATAACCAAAGGACCACATGTCAACAATTCTTTGCTACATGACTGACTAGGCCGTATATATACTTTGATTCAGAAAAATTCTTATGGCTTACAAGAATCAAAAACTTCCTGATGGTCCCACACCAAAGTCAATGAAGCATTAGGTCAAGTAGAGTCACAGGTCCTAAAGCAACCAGGCTTTAGTCTAGGAGTGCAGCACGTGATGTGTAGATTAGGTCCAAGGATTTGAATCCTGCTGCAAAAAAAATCCTGGTATTTAAGTGGAGAAGGGTAAGGTGGATCAATTATTCAATGAGCTTCAAACAAGGCCCACTGCCTTTCAGGGATTTCTCAATTATGGGGGGAAAATGTCACAGGAAAAAAAACCATGCTTTATGGTCCTTCAGTTGACATACTTTCTAAAGTTAAAAATTTAATCTTATAAATGTTTCCTGGACAACTAGAACATGTCAGTGGAATAACTCAAATTAGCATATCCGTAATTAATCAAAAATAAACTAAAATAAGATCAATACATACTTAAGAAAATGTTCTTATATTTTTTTTACTTTTTTTGAAAATTAATTAAATTACAACAAATGTTCTTATATTTAATCCAAGTATAACCAAAAAAAATTAATTGCAAAGAAAATTTAAACAAACTCATGTGACAATTCTACAAATAACTGTGTGATGTGTGTGATGAACTGTGAAATGTGAAATGTGTTCAAATGTTAGTGATGAACTGTGTGATGATCTCATCTAAAAGCTTAAACTGTTAGAGAAGTCACACTATTATTTATTTAGTGTTACATCTATAACACGCCCTCTCATGTGCAGACTGCAAACTTGATTCTTTTTTCATGAGTCAAGCATGCGGATATTACTTTTAATAATGGGTGATGGTGAGACTGACCCAGGACCTGTGCGTGCTCTAATGAATGTTGAAGTGTGTGTCATCTAATCTAAAAGCTTAAGCAATTAAAAAGAGCACACTTTTATTATTTAAGTATATCTCCAACATTTAGTTGTTCTAGTTACTCTATTCACTAGATGAGTCTCCATCTTGTTTCTAAGGCACAAATTGGTATGTAAGACCAAAGACTGCTCAAACTACGCTCAAAGATGTATAGCACCATTTGCTCAAAAAGTGCCTTAAACGAATAGCCAAAGCAGTTGAAATGGCATTTCCAATCCACCATGTCTAAGCAAGCACAACAGTTAACTTTACATAGCACCTTTTTTGGTGAGAATGAATGTCATTACAGGGAAATTCTCACATGAAATAAACCCTGGAGGAAAGACCAGATAAACACACTAGTCTAATGCAAGCCTGAACCCAGAAGATGCAGGCAATTGTTAAACAGTACATACACTTGTACTCTTGATCTTGTAGTATGAACACCAGAAAAAGAAAAGAAAAGAAGATAATGTTGTAATATTACCAGTGGGACAAACCAGAAAGATGGTGAAAGTAAATATATCAACAGTAGGACAACTGAATTTCACTGACCTCTTCCTCCATTGGTGCATTTATTCGCACATTAAGGCATCGTGAGCGAACTGCTACAGTGACCTTTGAAGAACTGTTGGAGCAAAGAATCAGGCGACATGATGCTCTATACTTCTCCATTATTCTTCGAAGAGATTGTTGTGCTTCCCTTGAGAGCTTGTCAACTTCATTTAGCACTAAAACTAATATTCACCAACATGATATCAGCTAGGTAGCTTTTACAGCTACTAATGAACAAATTACAAATAATAGAAGATATTTACACAATGCTGGTGGCAAATAATTGAAATTCCGAAATAATATCTCAAAGTTGATAAGGCATTTCAATATCTATTTTAAATTCCTCAGCTTAACATAGAGAAATCACTATAGAATGTCAATCTTCTTGTCCTATTAACCTTTGGAATGATATATCACATGAAATGCTTCTTTTTTATAGATTATCTATAACAGATCATATTATTTTCCTTATCAAAAGACAGATGACGGATTTTGTTGTATTTCATTTATTCATACAAAACATACCTAGTGTAACCCTACAAGTGGAGCCTAGGAAGGGTAGAATGTATGCAGATACCCCTACCTTGGGATGTAGTCAAGTTGTTTCCGATGGACCCTCGGCTCAAGGAAAAGAAACTCAAAACAGTTTGAAAAAACAAATGATAGAAGTGAAGAAGAAGCCATGGAAAAATACCATAGAAAGCAAGACAAAGCAGTCTGAAAAAAGGAGTAACTACAACAAATAGTACTATGATCAAAGTCTCTAGAGAAGAAGGAGGTCATGTCCTTCCACTAAGCTCTATCGCGGGTATTGTTAGACCTGAGGGAAGATGCCAACAGAACAAATCAACAAGAGAACCCTGTTTCTCTCTTTCTACAGAATATGTCTTAAGAAGGAAAATAATTCAAGAACTAGCCTGGTTGGTTCCATTACGAAATGGGTACACTTACGAGGCAATGAAATTGCGTTGTTAACGAATGGGAAGTAGCAGATGGGTTGAAAATTATGCAGCTGAGCGACACCCAAACCTTATTTCGCTCTACTAATGAGGAGCAGGCAGTGAAGACACGTCCAGGAGGAAGGAGATGGTTAGCTAGCAACTTCTGTTGGAAAGGTGGATACAGCAAGATGGGTGTGTTGACACAAGATTCTTTGGCAACACTATGATAGTAAATCTGGTGGGCCCTCCTCTCCATCTTTGGAGTGTTAATCTATTCAAAAAGGTAGGGAAGATACTTGGTGGAATGGGTATGAAGTTGTTGGTACACCATCTTTCCGACTTGCTAGCAAGTTGAAAATGTTAAAAAGAAATATGAGGAAGTGGAGCAAGGAGATGTTTGGGATTGTGGCAGTTAAAATGAGGGAATTAGAAAATGAGGTGGATAATAAAGAATGTGGAAGGGATGAACGCATTAGAAAATAGGGAGAGAATTAGGAAGGAGATGGTGAAAAGATAGCTTGCTGCTTTAGCAGTTGCTTAAGAGACTAGTTGGAGTCAAATATCGAGGATATTGTGGCTGAAAGAGGGGGATTCTAATACAAACTAATTTCATAGGTTTGTCATAGCAAATAGGATGAGGAACTTAATTGAATCCATAGATGTGAATGGAGAGGTGTATGAGAAGGACGAAGAGGAAGGGAAGGGAGCCATTGTAGTATTTAGTCAATTAAGGAAGGGGATGAAGGAGCAGTTGGAAAGGGGTATAGATGAAGAAGAAGTGCGGGAAGCAGTGGCAAGTGATGGATTCACTCTAGCTTATTTCCAACAGTGTTGGGGGGTAGTTAAAAGTGATTTGATGGAGATCATTGCAGAATTCCAAGATACTAGGAGTTGGGGAGAAGTCTTAATGCATCTTTCATGACCACTGTGCCAAAGAAGGAAGGAGCAATGAGTATAAAGGATTTTAGACATATTAGTCTGATAGGAAGCATTTACAAGATTATTTCTAATGTGCTTTCACATAGACTAAACAAAAGATTTTGGATAAGACAGTGTCTACTTGTCAGAATGCTTTTGTGGAAGAAAGACAAATTCTGGATGCAGTTTTGGTGGCAAACGAAGTGGCTAATTTAGAAAGACGAAAGATGACTCATGTACTTGATGTAAGTTGGATCTTGAGAAAGCTTACGATCATGTGAGTTGGGATTTCCTTCATTAAATAATCTTGATGATGGGTTTGGGGGACGAGTCAAGGAGATGGATCAAGTTTTGCTAGAAAGAGTTGCTTTTTATATATTTAATCAGTCAAAGTTGTTAAGACTCTTTTTAATAAGTAGAAACTAGACTAAGTTGTTGAGTCACCTTTAAATCCCTTTTTCCCTTTCGTGTCAATTGGCCTATTCTTGGCCATTTCTTTGATTATCTCTTGAACAACGTATCTGTCCTGAAATCCGGCATCACTTGGATTTAATTCCACATGGTGAGTGTTTGACAATGTTGTGAGCTCCACATCAATTGTCCGAGTACCAGCCTGAGAAGAAAACCCATAAAGAGAGATCAATGCAAGAAAACACTCCTTGCTTTTTTCCTTTAGCCAAATGTCCCTCAGAGATCACATCTCCCCAAACTCTTAAATATCAAATTTCTTGCAGTTTTGACAGATAGATTAGAGGTATACTGGCAGAAAAGCCTCTCAAATGCAAAATATAATTATATATTGCTAATTAGTAAATAATGTACTAAAATAGTTTTATGAATAAGTACTTTAATTACTCAGTTCCAGACATCAACTGAATTAGAGTAGTGCTGAAACTAATAAAAGGTTCTGTTTTATTTTGTGATAGACATGGGAAGAGCAGATGAGGAATCAGAGGGGTTCTCATGTTTTTAACACTTCAGTCCAGGTCATTTTAACTAGCACAATTTCATTTGAACTTAAAAGCTAATGAAAATTGTATGTTTACATACAACCTAAACTTTCTATTCTTTAATACTGAAATTCACACAATATGTTGCTGACAAACAATGAGAAAATATATATACACACATGACTAAATTAAAACTAGAGAAAGAGAAACACAAGATTTTTTTTAATAAAAAAAGAAGAATGTAATTAGTCTTCAGTCTCATTGTATTTCCTTTCTTTCTTTTTGGAGCAACATGGCAAATGTACATGGATACTCACAATTGAGCCGATGATTTACTTAATTAGCTCTCTACACAACCTGTAAGAATTTTTAATGTACTCTGTGGTACATGAGAGCATACTCTCAATAAAATAAAGTTCAATAAACAATATAAAGAACAAAGAAAAGAAGAGATGGATTCCAATTGCAATTAATCCTTAATCATAGAAGTAACCACTTGTTATCACTTTGACAAAACCAGATCTTTATCAATTGCACCTCATTTTTGCAACAAAAAAAATACATTAACTCTACATTCTTGCATATTGTGTTGCGAGTACGCATGCTCTCTCTATGTGTGATGACAAGTTATGTATTTTATCCTTAAGGCAAATACATATTAACATTGATTTTCTACTATTACATGATCGTCACTAAAGCTGACACCAATAACAATCATGAATTGTTGCTACAAAAAATATGAAGGTATGAAGAAGATTTTATATCCAAGCTATTGACCCTCTTTTTCTTTGTTTTAATAAATTCAAGTTATTTATATTAATACTACATGAAGAAGATAATAGCTTTACAAGAGAAGTACAGTGCTATAAATCAAATCACCAAAAATCTAACAAACTATCTATACAAGTAGGTACATATGTTGTGCACCAAAAGTTTAGAAGGAACAAACTAGAATTGTTCTTTGTTGATTTTTCTTTGAATATGACTGTGTATGTGTTACTTGAATGTTAAGCATCTTCCACTGTTTTTATGCATTTTACTTTTAAAAAGGGCAATTAAAGTTACAATATTTCTTCTTATATATTGGAGAAAGAAAAAAGGAATCAATTGATGTCAAGATGTATGCAACTAATAAGAATGTAGATATACAAAAAATTCACATTGACATACTTGCATTCCAAAAGAAAAAGAAATTCAAGGAAAAGCTTGCATCAACTTTCCAAATCTTGTTCTCAACCTTAACCCGCATAAGTTATCCAAACATAAATTTCAAATTTTTAGAGAGAGGGAGGGAGAAAAAAAATGAATTAAAGAGTTACCTTGTCAGCACTTGGACCAAAAATCTGTCTAAGAAGTGCCATAATGAGAGTTTTCTTTCCTGAACCGGAAGGGCCGTAAAAGTGGAGAAGAGGACAATCTGAGACCTAATAGTAATAAGGGTGATGAGTTTGAGTATGAAAGAATTGACAAAGCGTGGGAGAGATATTTTACCAGTTTACGAAGATTTTGAGCAACATCCTGGTGTACAGTAACTTTGTCTAATGTTTTAGGGCGGTACTTGTCAACCCACAACATTTCCACTATAGTTGAAGTGAAATGGTCCTGAAATCAGATATCAACCGCGATTGTTCTTTGCTAACACAGATAAACACAAAAAGGGAAGAAATAACTCAAACAAAACTCTTAACAATGCACCTTGACAAAGATGACTGATGAGAGACTGAACAGTCGAAAATTGTCGACGAGAGGCGAGCTTCAAGTCTGCAACGGTGACACTTGGTCGAGGTCCACTGTGGACGTGAATCGTGATTTGGGGAATTTTACATTAGGGACTTTAGTTTTACTGTGCCAATTGATTTGGGTCAATTAAATTTGGCCCATCATAAGTGGCAAACTAGCGGGTCGAGTCGAATATAAATCGATCAAAAAAAGTTAAATAAAAATGGATAAAATACTCGACTCGACTAGACTCATATTTTAAATGGATAAAAACGAGTTACCCAATGGATAATATGGGTATCCATAGTTACCCATATTATTCCAGGAGTCAAGTTTCTCGCATGCTCAACGAGCTCCAAAATGACCAAGTCATAAGGCATTTAAAGACATTAAATGATCAATTTGGATAATGAAGATAACAAAATCAGACAGTTGTGACTGGAACACTTTTGTCAAATGACAATTAAGTCTGCCAAATCCACCAAAATTGTTATTGGAAAAAAGAGATACATTTGTGAACTTCACAGAAAGTTGTTTTGTTTTCTACTCAATTGTTTGCATCAATGTAGTCTCTTGTGTGTTACTACATGACAAGTTTCTAACAGTTCTACCCATGACTAGAAGTTGTATTTACACATCCATCAACCTTGAAAAAATCACCTAGCTCAATCAAACAGACCCCAATTCACTAACTAGATCTAAAAGTTGACAGATAGAAAGTCTACCATCAAATCAATTAAAACAGCAAAGCAGAGTACCACAGCAGCAACAACAACAACAAAAATAGAAAAGGAGAAAAGAGAGACGAAGGAGAGAGTCTCACCGGAGAAATCGTCGGAGCTGGGACAACTTTGGTTGATGGAAGATGATGAAAAGCTGAGGCAATTTTGTTCGCGTGAGATTCAAATTTCTACCCTATTTTTTCTTTTACAATGAATAGGCTTTAACCATTTTACCCATTTAAGTACTCATATTTTAAATGAGTAATATGAGTTGGACTCATATTTGACTCATTTTAAAAGCATTGGGTATCCAACCCATTTTAAATGGGTAAAAATGAATGGATACCTATATTTTTGATTCATTTTGCCAATCCTATCACACAATAATCGATAATTTACTTTAAGTCGCAAAATTTAACTATAATTTTCTTTCTTAAAACTCCAACTCCATATAAAGTGAAATTATTTCATATACAATGAGCGGAGGAAATATTAATTTAAAATGAGACCATAAAAAGTTGAAGGTCTACTAGAGCCATTGCTTTCATCGGGACAATATTCACATAAAATGAAATTTTACGCTTTTACGTAACATAATATAATACAATAAAATTTAAATTCAATCCAAACAACTACAATACAATATACTACAACAGATAACAACCGTTCAAACAAAAAAAAAAAAAAAACTTGCAATCAAAAGTTGACAACAACATTAATCATAGCAACCATTAACTCCCAAAGAAAAAAGAACAATTCTATTTCTTGAGGTACAAATGGTCGATAATTAATTTTATTTATTTCATGATAATAATCCATATAACATAGCAAAACACTTATAATTAATAATAACTCCAATAAAAAAGCTTAATTAATGAACACTGTTTGGTGTAGATGCAACGATGACGGAGTCCATTGCAATGGCTGCTGCTAAACCGCTCCGTACTGCAAACAAAACAACACTTCCACATATTGAAGCATAACCCCTTGAACCGGCGGCTCTGCGACTCGCAAGTCTTCGCCTCCACTACCATCCATGTATATTATTTAACGTTACATGTATATTATTTAACGTTACAGACAAATTTAGAATCTAGAGTCATATTAGTATTGTCTAGAGTGAAGAATATATAATTGAGTAAATATACCTATGTTTATTTTAATAATTTAAATATTTAAATGAGATGATAATTCAATTTAAAATGGTTCTATCAAAGTAGTTAGAGTCGTTAGTTCAAGTCTCACTTTGAATTTATTATTAAAAAAAATTCTACATGCTTCAGAAAAGCTTGTCGAGAAGATCATTATATTAAATGAAAGCTGGATAAGCTTGTACGTACATCGACTAAAGGAATATGTATCACAATCCACTAGAAACAAATATTAAACAACTCTTTCGACTAAGACTACAACATATAGAAATATCACCTAGTGTTTATTTTACCTCTACTATAATTTTGAGAAGATCATATATAATTGAGTATTCAAAGTTTTAGAGGTGATACTGTGACATCAACTACTAGTTTTAAAATGTGTATGATCTTACTATATGTTTAATATTTTAACTTTTTTTTAAATATGTATAGTTCAAAATGAAAACAATAAATTCAGTTAAACTCGTAGAATTCATCTTAAATCAGTCTCCTGAGTAAACATACTATGTAGTAGTTAATAATCGGTAAACCATATTGGTCCTTATAAGTGTAGTGTGTAGATGATGTCATAATCAAATCCCGTGAGAGTTTGGATCACTTGGCTCATTTGAGAAAGTTCTTTGATCGCCTGCGTCGGTACTCTTAATTTTGAATCATATCAACTTTTAAAAAAATAAGACTTTTGAAGCTTTTAATTTTATATGTATAGACTTTATACATCTATAAAACTTTTGAAACTTATCAGTGTCATATATGAAAAATCAAATAAGAAGGAAAAGAAACTAATTACCGGTAGAAAAAACCAGCCTCAAAATAGTTGCAACTACTTTTGAATCTCTTTTATTTTATTTTTCTTTCTTTGTTGGGGGTGAAGGAAGAAGAGTGAAACTACTAAATATTTAGAGGCGGACCCACTTTAGATGAAAGGGGTGTACGTATCCTCATTAATTTCGAAAAAATTATGTATATAATATACATGTATATACCCTAATACATATAATATATTACTTGTGCATCCTTAATCATAAAAGTTGATGTGGTGCACTGGTCTAATCCTTGACTTTCTGCATCTTCATTAGCAAGGCGTTTCAGGTTCGATTTCTCGTATAGTTAATCCCTACTCCCTTCGATTTCTCGCATAGTCAATCAACTACTCCCTTTGTCTCACTCTCTTTCTCCGTTTCAATTTATATGATGTATTTTGACGTGGTAAAGTGAAGTTTTACTAAAACAAAAAATATTTTAAAAACTTATCATGTAAAATAAGTTATTTATGTGGTTATAATTATTTTTTATTGGAAAAAGGCTCAAATATGAATTCTCTATCTAAGTTATTTTTGATAACATGTTTAAACATTTTTAATGACGCGACTGTAATGGACCATGTGTAAAAAGTGATTTTGCAAAATTGATACTATTTTTAGTTAACAAATAATGACATGGATAAGTCTTTTCTCAAACATAATTGTATAGGTAAGCCAAATTTTTAACATATGGCATAATTTTTTTTCAAAGTTCGATGTCATATTTGAGTCTTTAAAATCAAATTATTACACTAAATATAAAACTGTGATTTTTTTTAGAATTGGCCAAAAATAAAACAAACTTATATAAATTGAGACATACGAATAATTATTTTTTATATTTTTATATTTAGAAACAAAAGATGTGTTTTGATAAACATTTGGTAATAGTTCGAATGCGAAATTTTCATATTTTATAGTTCAGATGTAAAATTCATAAAAATATTATACTTTAAGTGTGATTTTCATCATTAATAATATGGTTTATAATTGTACAAAAATTGATGATTTACTTTAAATCACAAAATTTAACTATTATTCTCTTTCTTAAACTCCGTGAAATTATGTCATATAAGATGAACGGAGGGAATATTAATTTAAAATGAGACCATAAAAAACGAAGGTATTGCTTTCGTTGGGACAATACTCGCATAAAATGAAATTTGATGCTTCTACATAATAATGATATTTTAGGACATGACACAATAAACTTTAATTTCAATTTAAATAGATACAATACAATACGATATATATTACCACACATAACATTAACCATAGCAACCATTAACTCTCCAAGAAAAAAGAACAATTCTATTTCTTGAAGTTCAAATGGTCGATAATTTTTTTTTTTATTTCATGACATTAATTCATATTAGATAGCAAAACACGCATAATTAATAACAACTCCCTCCGATAGGAAAGCTTAATTAACAGTGTCTGGTGCAGAAGCAACGACGACGGAATCCACGGCAATGGCCGCCGCTAAACCCCTCTGTATGGCAAACGGAACCACAATTGCTCTTACTGAAGCATAACCCCTTGAACCGGTGGCTCTGCGACTCGCAGGTCCTCGCCTCTGCTATCATCCCTATACATTATTTAACGACGACGAATTCATGATCTAGAGTCATATTAGTATGTCTAGAATGAAAATATATAATTGAGTAAATATACCTATGTTCATTTTAATAATTTAATTATTTAGATGAGATGGTGATCCAATTTAAAATGGTTCTATCAAAGTAGTTATTAGAGTCGTGAGTTCAAGTCTCACTGTGAATTTATTATTAAAAAAAATTCTACAGGCTTCATGAAATGCTTGTTGAGAAGACCATTATTTTAAAATCATGAAAGTTGGATAAGTTTGTACGTACATCGACTAATTTGAAGGAATATCTATCACATTCCACCAGTAACAAATATCAAATAACTCTTTTCGACTAAGACTAAAACATATAGAAAAATCACCTAATGTTTTTTTTTGTATGTACTATAATTTTGAGAAGACCATATATATTTGAGTATTTAAACTTTTAGAGGTGATACTCCGACATCAACAACTAGTTTTAAAATGTGTATGATCTTATTATATGTTTAATATTTTATCTTCTTTTTAAATATATAATTCAAAATGAAAACAATAAATTCAATTAAACTCGCAGAATTTATCTTAGATCCGTCTCTCGAGTAGACATACTACATAGTAATTAACAACCGGTAAACCATGGTCCTTATAAGTGTAGTACTCTTAATTTTGAATCATATCAATTTTATAAAAAAAAAATCGTAAGATTTTCGAAACTCTTAATTTTAAATATAAACTTTATATATCTATAAAACTTTTGAAACTTATAAGCGTGTTATGAAAAAATAAATAGGAAGGAAAATAAATTAATTACCAGTAGAAAAAACCAGCATCAACATAAGGTGTTATGAAAAAATAAATAGGAAGGAAAATAAATTAATTACCAGTAGAAAAAACCAGTATCAACATAAGGAGAATAGTTGCAACTACTTTTGAAAAGCCAGCCATATTGGATCTCTTTTATTTTATTTTTCTTTCTTTGTTGTGGTGAAGGGAGAAGAGTGAAGAGGCTACTACTAAATATGTCTAATTTATAGTAGCATAAAGTTATATTAAAAAAATGTTGTGTGAATAGAATTATAGGATCAAACTTTGAAAGACAATTAATAATATTTATATTAAAATATACCACCTTTTTTTTTTCAAGGTTGAGCTTGTTCAATTGAAGCTAATGCTATGCTGCCCTGATTTTGTAACTACATATGAGTATTTTGTGTTTATATAGAATTTGGAAAGGATCATATCTTAAGGAGTATTATATAGACAGTTCATCATTATATAGTATAAATATTAATGACAATTTTCATAATTTAAATTTGTTATGTAAAAATTATATAAAGATAATTTTATCGTAATTTTAAAAATTTCGGTGAAAGTAAAAGAAAAAACACACATTATCTGTACCAAATCATGACAACTCGATGACCACTAATCTTTGCTCTCTCTTGCGTCTTAGTTTTTTCACTTTCTTTTTTTGAATCTAAATTTCTACTATATTGATAATATAAAAAAGAATAATTTAAAAAAAAAGGTATATCTTGACCTTTTATAAAAGATTTATTTATTTATTTATTTATTTTAAATTAATCACCGACTAATATATGTTCATCTAGCCTTTTATATTTATTTATTTGGTCGAACGGTCCTTCGAAATAACATTTATGTGAGTATAAAAGATTGTGATAAAAGATAAAATGAAAAATTCAAGTTAATTTATTCCACAATAAAAAAAATACATCATTTTTTGTCCCTTTTTTTTTTTATAACAAAAAGAATATAATTCTAGCATATATATTCTTCCTTAAACCCACCCCCCCACCCCCTCCCAAAAAAAAAAGGAAAAAATAAAAAATAAAATGAACCTACTAGAAAGAAGAAAAAAAACATGAAGGTGTGAACATTCACTTTAGCACGTTCTTCTTCAAAACATAAAAAGAAGTGCTTAAAAGAAATTAAAAAGGAGTACGTACTTAAAAAGAAAAAAAAAATCATGAAGGTATGAACATTCACTTAAAATTAAAATAATATGATGCATTAAACATCTTGCATTTACGCAGCGATCAGCTTAGAAAAGGGTTTCACATTTAAAAGCGTAACCACACATAGCTCAGGGTTGCTAGCCGGACACCCTTCATCAAAAAATTATACAATATATATATAGAGAAAAAGAAATTATATGAAGTATATATATAGGTCAAAAATTATTTTTCATACATATAGATTAAATTTTGGATGCCCTTAACGAATTTTCTAGTTTTGCAACTGTCTCACAACCCCAAACTAAAGAATGTGATGTACCATGTATGAGGTAGCTTATCGTAATGCAATTATCTGTGATTGATTCCACTGCTCAAATCATTTATATTATACGGAAATAACTTTATCGTTATTTGAAGGTCCCATCCCTTTGGAATATTAACTTTAAATACCTATGAATATAAATATGTCTAAAGATTAGTGTCTGATCTGAATCAGCATTTGAATTATTGCTGGCATTTTCTATCGTTGTGAAAGGGACCTTAATTGCGTATATGAGTTGGGAAGATCTAGTTCTGGAAAGTGAGTTCATAATTAAGATCATAATTTGTTTAATTACTACTATAACCTAAATTATAAACATTACTTAACGAAGGATAACATTTTTTTCGAATCGATTATGTCCTAAATACATATTTATATGGTAAAAAACTTTCTTTTAAGATAAGACTTTCTTTTACGGAGTTTTAAGCCCGATGAAAAAGATAAAAAAAAAAAGAAAAAGATATCATCAGTAATATTTCATTATATGGTTTACAGGTTTAGTTGGTTTGGAGGGTAATCATTCACACGGATGATTTGAGATCAATCCCTCCTTAATGACTTTTAAATAGTCTTCGGGGTGGCTAAGTTGGTTTGGAGGGTGATCATTCACACGGATTATTTGGGATCAATCCCTCCTTAGTGAATTTAAATGATCCTTCAGAATCGCTAGGTTGGCTTGGAGGGTGGTCATCCACACGGATGACCTGAGGTTGATCCCCATCAATGTCTTCTGAGTTGAGTCTATCGCACAGAGCTTGCCTAATGCGATTTACATTCCCGGTGAGGTTCACAGACTATTACACATTTGGGAATTACCTATAAGATTAAATACTTTAATACATAATATCAGGATCTTGAACACGATAATCTTACATAGAGATCGTTAGGGGCACATACCTGATGAGGAAGACATCATCACAGAGAGAAGCGGAAGTGTTAGTCGTAAATTGGTTTCTACCTCCTTGCCCTAACTTTATGTTACCACAACCGTCAGCGATGGAATTATTGTAGAGAATATGTGATAACCCTAATGGGTGGAGGGAGGACCAATTTATAGAGGTTATGACTTAATCTGGTACATCCATCAAGTAACCAATGTGTGGATGAGATTTATTCCTTATTAAATATTATTTATGGTATTACTTGGTTTCCAAGTAAACTTGGGTCATAAGTAAGAAATTATTAATAATAATTAATAATAATTCTTACATTCTCCCACTTGGCCCAATGACCATATAACATTAATATTTCATAAGCATTAGTGGCGCATGTAATAAATCTCTTCTTTAATGGCCATCATACATACCACAATATAACAAATTACTAATGTGAGTTATGGCGGTTGTACATAAATTTGAAGCTACATACTTCCTTCCATATACTACTACATTAGCAACTCATCATACTAGGTTCATAAGCTATAAAACATATAACATTATGGTCTACAATAATGTCTCATAGAGACTTATCTTGTAATATCTCAAAACAACAATGTGTACACCATTATGAGAAACAAGAAATTCATTAATGTATATCAGAAACACATAATTTGAGCTCAGAGTGTAAAAACATCATAAATGCATCAATCATAAGTACAACCAAGACCCATTCTTTGAACATGTTCTTTAAATGTCTTTGGTTGTATGCCTTTTGTTAACGGATCTACAATCATGAGATCAGTTCTAATATTCTCAAGTAATACTCTTTGTTTCTGAACTTCTTCCTTGACGGTAAAGTACTTTAATTCCATATGTTTGGCACCTTTGGAGTACTTATCGTTCTTGGAGAAGAATACTGCTGCAGTATTATCACAATAAATTTTCAGCGGCTTGGTAATGGTGTCGACAACCCCAAGTCCTGAAATGAAGTTTCGCAGCCATAATGCATGAATTGTGGCTTCATAACATGCCACAAATTCTGCTTCCATTGTGGATGTAGCAATGACAGATTGCTTAGCACTCTTCCACGATATTGCTCCTTCAGCTAATAGGAACAAGTAACCAAATGTGGACTTTCTAGTGTCAACGCATCCAGCAAAATCTGAATCCGAGTATCCAGTAACTTCTAAGTGATTGGATCTCCTATACATGAGCATGTAATCCTTCGTTCCTTTCAGGTACCTTAAGACTTTCTTTGCAGCTTTCCAGTGATCAATTCCAGGGTTACTTTGATATCTTCCTAGCATTCCGACTGCAAAACTAATATCCGGTCTTGTGCAAGTTTGAACATACATCAAACTTCCAACAATAGAAGAGTAAGGAATTGTTTCCATTTCTTTTCGTTCTACATCATTCTTTGGGCATTGCATGAGATTAAATTTGTCCCCTTTTTGAATAGGAACTATTCCTGCTAAACAATTGTTCATGTTAAATCTCTCTAGAACTCTTTCGATATAACCTTTTTGAGACAGTCCCAATAATCCTTGTGATCTATCACGGAATATTTCTATCCCTATCACATAGGATGCCTCACCCATATCTTTCATTTCAAAGTTCATAGAGAGAAAGTCTTTCGTCTCACGCAATATGCCTAAATCATTAGCAGCAAGTAAAATGTCATCAACATACAGGACTAAAAATATAAACTTACTCCCACTAATCTTTTGGTATATATACCGATCAACGGTAATTTCCTTAAAACCAAAAGATGTTATGGTATCATTAAACTTTATATACCATTGTCGTAAGGCTTGTTTGAGTCCATATATTGACTTCTTTAGTTTACACACCATCTGATCTTTTCCTTTAATTTCGAAACCTTCTGGTTGGTCCATATAGACATCCTCCTTGAGGTCTCCATTAAGAAAGGCAGTTGCAGTTTTTCACATCCATTTGATGTAACTCTAAATCATAATGAGCTAAAACAATTCTTAATGAGTCTTTCTTTGAGACAGGTGAAAAGGTCTCATTATAATCAATGCCTCCTTTTTGAGTGCATCCTTTGGCAACAAGTCTGACTTTATATCGTTCAATATTACCATTACAATCGCGTTTGGTCTTGAAGACCCATCTACATCCGATTCTTTTAGAACTTTCTGGCAATTGAACAAGATCCCAGACTTTGTTGTGTTCCATGGACTTTAACTCTTCATTCATGGCATTAATCCATTTATCAGACTCAGTGCTTTTTATGGTCTGTGAAAATGAAACCGGATATTTATTAATTCCAATGTCAAAATCTGATTCTTGCAAATAAATCACATAATCATCGGAAATGGCCGATTTTCTTTCTCTTTGAGATTTTCTTAATGGCACTATTTGTGGTTCATTTGCTTCAGATATTTGTGAGTTAGTTCCTTCTTGAAGTGTTTCACCCAAATATTGTTCAACATTGTTAAAGTGTTCTTCAACAAGAGGAACAACATTTGTTATTGGTGTGAAAGTAGGTACATCTATGGGCAATGAAATATTTACCCTTACCTCATTAATTTCCAGACTTTGCCGTTCAACACTCCCACTAACTTCATTATTCTCAATGAATTTTGCATTACCGATTTCAACAATTCTCGAACTATGATTTGGACAATAAAACCTATACACTTTAGATTTCTCTGGATAACCAATAAGGTAACCACTTACCGTTCGAGAATCTAATTTCTTTTCATGTGGTTATAAACTCTAGCTTCTACTTGACAACTCCAAACATGCAGGTGTCTTAAACTAGGCTTCCTTCCCGTCCACAGTTCAAAAGGGGTCTTTGGAACTGCCTTACTAGGAATCTTGTTTAATAAATATACAGCGGTTTTAAGAGCATAACGTGAAAAATCATCGATAAAGGTGATAAAATATTTTTCTCCACCAAAAGATGGAACATCAAAGGGTCTGCAAATATCAGTGTGTATAATTTCAAAAAGCTGAGTGCTCCTTGTGGCACCTTTCTTGGTATGTTTGGTTTGCTTTCCTTTAATGCAATCCAAACATATATCAAGATCAGCAAAATTCAAAATTGGAAGAATTTCATTCTTTACTAATCTTTTTAATCGTTCTTTGGATATATGACCCAAACATTTATGCCACAAATAAGCAGAACTTTCATTTAGCGAACTACGTTTAATTCCAATATTTTGATGAATAGTAAGCAGGGATTTAGAAAAATTATTATCGAGTTTCAATCTATAGAAACCATCAATAAGAATACCAGAACCATAAAAAATAGTATTCTTATATAAATTGAAACATTCATGTCCAAACTTAAAATCAAATCCAGAAACATCAAGTCTTGAAAGGGAAATCAAATTCCTAGAAACTGAAGGAACATAAAGAGTCTGTAATAGATCAAGGTGATGTCCAGTCTCCAAGATCAATCGATAAGTCCCTATGCCTTCAATTTGAGCCTTCATGCGATTTTCCATGAACACGAAATCCTTATTTGGATTTGTAGTTTGGATCGTAGTGAATCCCTGCAACATAGTGGATACATGAGTAGTTGCACCAAAATCAAGCCACCAAGTATTATTAGGAACTTCTACTAAATTTGATTCGAAACATACAAAAACACTAAAAGTACCTTTCTTTTTAAACCAAGCTTTACGTTTCAGGCAATCTTTCTAATAGTGTCCTTCCTTTTTACAGAAACGACACACATCAGCCTTGAGTTCCTTATGAGCATCTTGTGGAACTTTAGCATGTGCTTTCTTTTTCTTAAACTTGTTGGCCTTCACTTTAAGTCCTTTACCAGCTCCTTGACCTATGAGGTTAATGGAATGACCTCCTTGTTTCTTAAGTCTTGACTCTTCTTGAGTAAGCATACTGGACAATTCACTAACATCCCACTTATCCTTAATAGTGTTATAGTTAATTTGAAATGGTCCACACTCAAGAGGCAATGAGTTCAGAATGAACTGAACCAAGAAGGTGTCATCCACTTTTATCCCTAAGGTCCTAAGTCTTGCTGCAATGTTAGTCATCTCAATAATATGATTTTGCATACTACGCGACCCATCAAACTTCTTGGTCGTGAGTTCAACCATTAGTGTACCAGCAAGAGACTTATCAGCAGAACGAAAACGTTCTTCCACAAACTTCAGGTATTCCCTGGCACTTTCTGTTTGTGGAATAGTACTCTTAATGTTGTTAGCAACAATCATTCGCATGAACATAAGGCTTAATTTGTTAGAGCGTTCCCATGATTTATGAAAAGACTTCTCATCCTCACTGCTCTTATCAGTAGTGGCAGTAGGTTTGTCATTCAGCAGAGCCAAGTAAAGATCCATTACACCTAAGTGGAACTGTACTTGTTCATGCCATTCAGAGAAGTTCAATCCATTAAACACAGTAATAGACGAAGCATGTGAATGAAGCGGAATAACTGCAAAATAGATATACATGCTCACAATTTAGAAAATGTATTGTAATTCTCCTTTGGGTAGATACTTACAACACATTATCATAATTTAAATGCCAATTTTATCTTTAATAGGTAATTGAATATTTTAATCAAATATATACGATATCTTTGGATATACAATATATGTTTGACTGAAAATATTAATTTACCTCATAATGTTCACTATTCGTAGAATGATTAATTCACCTTTGGGTAAATTCTTAAGTTCTAGCAATAGTGAAAGTCAATTTATCTATTTAATTTTCAATATATAGGCATTTAATTAACTTTCATAGATAAATGACAGTTTTTATGAGTGCATATTTCTTTTAACCATACTAGTTTGGCCACTTTGGTGACTAACAAGCTATATGAATACAAATGCATACATAATCTCATAAAATTTTTGTGCATGTGAATAATTTTAAATATTTTAGTTTGGCCACTTTGGTGACTAACAAACTATAGAAACATAATACATGCATCAAGTGATCATAAATATTATATGTGTAGACATTAATTTCTCTAGTTTGGCCACTTTGGTGACTAACAAACTATATAAATATAATACATCCATCAAGTGATCATACATATTATATGTGTAGACATTAATTTCTCTAGTTTGGCCACTTTGATGGGTAACAAACTATTAAATACAAAGTACACACATATTATTTATTGCTTAGTATAACGATCACTTTAATTTATTGCACAATTTAAAAACAAAACATAATTATTACATTATGAAAAGATTAATATTTTTCAGAATTTGTGCAAATTAAACTTTACTAACAACATTTTATTAACATAAGCATCCAAACACCTTAAATAGTCAAGTACAAAATTAGCTACTACAAAAGGACTCAACATAATTTGACTGGACCATTAATTCATTAATTTCAACGGTAAAACATGAGTCTGCATTATCATATTAATTTAATACCGGCTTAATTAATTATTATACTATGAACTATTAAATATAATATATCAATGTATGCTTGATTATTTAGAACACCTTCTTTCTTTGGACTTTTAGTCGGCCGACAATGCAACATGACGTGAATCATTAAACAAGCAATCAACTATGCACGATGAAGAGTATTTCATCGCAAAGATTATCAGTTCAAACAATTCAGGCTCTGATGCCTCATGTAGGATTAAATACTTTAATACATAATATCAGAATCTTGAACACGATAATCTTACATAGAGATCTGTTACCACAACCGTCAGCGATGAAATTATTGTAGAGAATATGTGATAACCCTAATGGGTGGAGGGAGGGCCAATTTATAGAGGTTATGACTTAATCTGGTACGTCCATCAAGTAACAAATGTGTGGACGAGATTTATTCCTTATTAAATATTATTTATGGTATTACTTGGTTTCCAAGTAAACTTGGGCCATAAGTAAGAAATTATTAATAATAATTAATAATAATTCTTACATTACCTAGTGTGTAAGTGCTCACCATAGATTGTTCATCCAAATTAGAGGGCAAAAGTTATGGCAAAAATTGTTGCGGCTGCGAATTATCCCGAAATTAAAAAAAAATAAAAAAAAATTGATTACACGTTAGAATGATTTTTTCATTAGTTTTTTAATGCAACTTTTACACATTAAAATGAATATATTTGAGATCGCTACTTTTATGACATCCATCATGTGGTTCAAGATTTGTGTGCTGCAAAAGCCAACAAAAAAAAAAAGAAAAGAAAAAAAGAACCATCAAAGTATTATCCTTTTTTCTTTTCTTTGTAAATATTTATAGAAATAAAAAAATTGCCCACACATGAAGAGGGAACAGAATAAATATCATGATCTCTGTTCATACTTTATAACAGACTCCATAAAAATATAATCCGACAATATAATACTTTTTATATTATTCGTATAAATTGACATATTATAATTAGTGACAGAATTAATTTTTTTTTTTTTTTGGTAAAATACTTCAAAATATATAAAAGTAAGCATATGAAAAAAATCAAACATATATTTCCACTTGACATAGTATCATATTGGTAAATAGTACCAAACCAAACCAATAAAATTCGGATTTTTTCGGGTTTTTCAACCTCGGGTTGGTTCGGGTTTTTCAAATACCAAACCAAATCATTGTGTCGAATTTTTAAATTTATAAATCAAACTAAACTAATAAACCTCGGATTTTTTTCCAGAATTTTAGATTTTTTCGTTAAAGTTTGCATACAAACATATAATTAACTTGTGCTCCAAATATTTCTTTAGTCCAACCAAAATACAATTATCTAAGGTGTTTCTTAAGAAAATAACACAAAATATGAGATGAGTACTGATGACACTAAAATATTCAATAAAAAATAATAATGAAATCATCATATAAAATAAATATTGCAAAGTCATAATGAAAATTATCATAATTTAAAAGTACTAAATCATGCTAAAATAAGTTTAATAAGTATTAGTTACATTACTAAATAATTAAGGAAAATTAAAATTAGATTATGTATTTTAATTGTCTAAACCAATGTAAAACTAAAGAATAAATATTCAATATTATTGTCATTCTTAGTGTTGAATTA
Source organism: Solanum pinnatisectum (assembly GCA_035578085.1). NCBI lineage: Eukaryota > Viridiplantae > Streptophyta > Magnoliopsida > Solanales > Solanaceae > Solanum > Solanum pinnatisectum. Next base: position 171,937 of record CM069076.1, read on the forward strand.
ATTTTCTTTTTGCATTAGTATTAATTTGATTTTGATTTAAGTTTTATTATAATTATCAATTTCTATGAACTATAATCTTTATTGGACCATTCCGAATTCTAAGTTTTAAACTTGAAATAATGTATTAAAAGATAAAAACTATGAAATAATATAAGAAATATTTTAAAATTATATCAAAGTAAATATTTTTATGTATAAAATAAAATTTTAAAACTACATATATAATGTCGGGTTGGTTTGGTCTCGGGTTGGTTTTTTTTAGTCAAAACCAAACCAACCCAAATATAGTCGGGTTTTTTTTTCAATACCAAACCAAGTCAAACCAAACCACTAGTCGGGTTTTTTTTTCGATTTGACTCGGTTTACGGTTTGGTTCGATTTTTGGTTCGGTTTTGTACACCCCTACTAGCTACTTGACAAGAGGTTATTGGTGTAGAGAAAGGACTCAGTGAAGCTACAGCTAACAAATGGACAAGTGTTTGTTTTGTATCCATGATGGACATTTATTTCCACTCAAAACGAAGAAAAATATCTTCAATGAAAAATATTTTTTTTAAAAATAAGCGAATATATTTTTTTTGAAATATGTAATATGTTAGAAAGATTATTATTCTAAATAAAAAGTTATATATAATTTCAGATAAATGCCATAGAAGATGGAGATAGACGATAGGGGTATGGGGATGAGGATTGAGGGCTAAAGGGGTAAGGTTGAAGACGAGATACGTTGGATCCGTTGGAAGATCGAGAGGATATGATCAATGAATATGAAATGTCATTTGTAAAACTTATTTTTCCTATTTTTACGAAGAAAGTCGTTTCCTACATTAAAAATAACTTTTTCTTATACAAATATTTTCTAAAAATTTTAACCAATTAAACATGAAAAAATTTCAAAAAAATATTTTCCTCCATGCCAAACTGTATAAGTTCTGAAGTAAAAAAGAGAGGGAGAGAGATGATAATCACCTTAAATGGTTTGCTATGTCACTATAATAATATCAGTTTTTAATGGCAATAAATATATACATTAACAAAGAGTGTTAAAGTTTTTACCTGTATTAGTTAATTGTCACTAGATTCAATATCACTATAGAATTTAGTGACATTTATAAAGAATGTTAATTACCTCTAAAAGTGCATATCTAACGATAATTAAGCTATTACCGTTAAAAATCATTTTTGATATCGTATGTAAACAATATTTTTCAGTTGGAAATTGGAATATATAGTGTAGAGAAACACAAAGGATAATATTCTTGTTGGGTTAGTCCAATTCAATTAATTTTTTTAGGTATGACATAAGATATAATAAGAGATAAGAGACGTGGAAACATGAAAATTAATAATTAAAGCATAAATATATACCCAAAATCAACTAGTAAGAATAAATACATCAAAATATTATTGATGAATTCGTTGATTCGAAATTTGAGACGCAGTGAATATAACTTTCTATAATGGAGGAGACCATAATTGACACGTGTGGGTCAAGAAGAAAATTAACCCAAGATTGTTATTAAGGGGTGTCTGGTTGACATTGACAATATAATTATAATTAACGTTATCATGACTTGAATACACAACCTCAATAATTTTTCACAACATTTTAACCACTGGACCAAACATAATAGTTTGTACTTTCAACCCTAAAAGAGAATGTGGTGCCCAATTCATAAAATATCTTCTAACAAACTATGGCAACACATTACAAAGTAACTAACTAATTGAATGAATCGTAACTAACTAAAGCATCAGGTTAATTGTGTATTGTACCCCACTAATAGACCCGAATTCATCATGTGGTGCATTTCAACAAAACCAAAGACAAAACACATATTAAAAGGGAGAATATGTTCTTAATTTTCAAACGATAGATAATTTGTCCATTTATTCTTCTATATATTTGCGACCTTCATTTTCACATTGATTTGCCTGTTTCCTTTGTTTAAATGTGAGTAATAACCATATTATTGACGCTAATTAGGTATATGAAATCTTTAAGTATTTGTGAAGGATTAAACTATACATTGTCTGGTTTAATATAATAAGCTTGATAGCAAATAGACATCAGTAGATTTCCACTTTTAAATTCTTATATCTTATTATTTACGTAATTATAACCCTTGTTTGATGCTCCATATCTTTGCAGTACTTAAGTTCATTACTTGCATATATTATTATCCAAAAACATTTGTTTTTCTTCCGGAAAATCTTTTTAGGCCCGCAAGAAGATTGTCCCTAATTTTTAAAATAACTCATCTATCTGTGGAAACGGGTGAGAAAGGATTCTTTGTAACTTTCTATTTTGTTGACTTTTGGATCAAAGATTTCTACTATAATAATAAAATATTGAATTCAATTGAACTTATTGTAACGCTTTTTAAGGAGAGGTTTAAGCTCAAATTTGTCACAACCCAGACCGTCGTAATTGACACTCACACTAACCCTCCGGTGGGAGAACCATAACTACTAACTAACAAACAATTTAAAGCCACGGAAGCAAATTTAAATAACTAAATAAGGAAGTTCCCATAAACTTCAACAAAAGATCTAACAACTAAACTAAACAAATGCGGAAGAAATAGCTTAGAACCTGAAAGTCAATGTACCAAAACTCTAACAAGATTCATAAGTCTAAACAAGAAAATCATCTAAAGAACTAGTCTAAGTCCGAATATGATGGACTAAACAAAAAGAGAACTCAGGGCAGACCGGAAGAACTGACCCACCTTTGAATTCGAATTGGTGATCACTGATCTTCTAAGCGAGGTTTGTCAATAGCCGCTGGAAGATGCTATGTACTCAACAAAAATAAGAGCAAGTGCAGTATGAGTACACAACCACCGTGTACTGGTAGAATCACGCGGCTATCCCACTAAGTGTAACATAAACAAGTTAATACAACATTAAGATCATGCAAAATACCGAACATATACAATATTGAATATCACATGCTAAACAATATACATTTATAACAAGTCATTGATCTTCTCATGGAACCCAAACCCAAACTGCTAGTGCACCGGTTCGTGGTACTAGATCCAATAGTTATTCTGAAACG